>JANJGK010000133.1:995000-1000000 GCA_039081455.1 Macrobrachium rosenbergii | reverse complement strand
AAAACAATTGCTAATTTGTACGCAAGCGTGGAGAATGCAATAGAGAAAATAAGCGAAGATTTAGAGAAGACAGGTATTACTATAGGAGACAAGGATCAGTTTGGGGCTAGTGCCCAGAAATTAGTTGAGCTACGGCATGTATTAAATTACCTGTCATTTGGAACCATATATAATATTCTTGGAGAAGAGGAAAAGAAAGCTTTCAGAAAAATAAAACTTGATCCCAGAAAAACAAGCCTTCAAACATTGAAGACAATGAGAGAAGAAATCCAAAGGAAAGAGATAAATCTATCCAAGGAATTCGTGGGAACAACAGAAGCACAAATTGAAAGGAAAGTCAGAAATAATAATCCTAATTTTAAACTGAATAATAAATTCTATGATAATTCCAGACAAGCAGGAAATAGACCAAATACCTTCCAAGGGAAATATGCCCAAAATACTAAAAGAAAATGGAATCCAGATCAAAGGGGAAGAAACAATCTAACAAAGAGTGGACCACACAAACCTTATAGATATGGTCAAAACTCAAACACAAACACTTCAACCCAAGTGAACTATTCCGCTCAAGGGGCGAGACCCAAGACAGCCTGCGAAAACTGCGGGTATACAAATCATTTTACAAATGAGTGTAGAAAACCTAGAATCTGCACGGTTTGTAAGAAAATAGGACATTTAACAAAGAATTGCTGGTTTAAAACACAAGAAGGAAATAAAGAAATAGTTGAATTAAGTAGTAACCGCTCAGCATCAAATAAGTCTTCAAATCAATGACAATTTATCCCTACACAGAATACCACAAGAAAGTCCCTTCAAGAAGATAAATTAAGAGAAGAATTAGCAAATAGGAGAAGTGAAGGTTCATCCGCACTATCCATATTGCAGAGTAAAGAAGTAGTATTTTCCATGGATGAAGAAGAAATAATCAGAAAGGATTTACCTATCATTAAAATTCCAATACAGAATAAATTATGTACTGTCCTTATGGATTCAGGTAGTACTGTAAGCATAATAGATAAACACACATTAACAAGCTACTTAGGCGTTAAAGAAACGCTAATTCAGGGTCAAAGCAAGATAATAAAAGGAGTAGCGGGTAAACAGATAAAAAGTTTAGGCAATGTGAACTTAGAAATAGACCTTTCGTCACATAAAACTGTTGAAAGTTTTATAGTTCTAGAAGACAGGTTCTTTCCCGCACAGGTGTTGTTCTCATATAAATTAATGAAGAAATGTGGAATTATACTGAATTGCCGAGAAGGAAGGATTAACGTTACACAAGATAATAAAAAGAGCGTATGCTTTACGCTTGAAGAAGAAAAGTTTCACCCAAATCTGATCAATTTGTCTGAGACGACTTCAACAAGCGACAAAGACATACAGAAAATAACTTATCATCAAGAGAACAATCAAATTAAAATGAATGGTAACGGAAAGGAGGAATTTCCAAAATTACAGACTAGAAAGATAAGATGTGCACATCCAGAAATTATACCCTCCAACAAAAGAAGTGACCCAGAAATAAATAAAGGTGATCTCCAGTGTTCTGAATATGACAAGGAACAAGACATTTATGAGGATAATTATGCAGAGATAAATACAGAACATTATAGCAATGTAGTAATCAGCTATGATAATGAAGGGAAATTAGTAAATGAGGTACTGTTGTTAAAGAAAATAAATAAAGTAGATATAAATGATATAATAGCAGTAACTGAAGAAACTAGTATAGATGCAGAACATTGCTACTTTGCAGAAACAAAAGATGAGGAAGTATGTTGTGTAAGCACTGCTGATGATAATAAAGTACAGTTAATACTAAACAGACAGGTAATTTTGCATCCAAAGTGTTTAACAAAAATACATCTAAGGGGAAAAGAAGAGATAGGAGTTAAAGATGTTCTTTTACTAAATGAAGAGTTACCAGAATTTGTCAGAATGGATAATTCTTTAGTCCACATGAAGGGTGATACTTGTGAAGTTTATGTCCAGAACTACTCAGATAACAAACTAACACTTTATGCAGGCATTATCTTTTGTAAAGGAATACCTATTAACAATCCATTACTAACATTAGAAGAAGAAGCATTTTTCTCTGTAACTGGTCAAACATCTGAATTAAGCAAAGAAGTGAATAAAACAGATTTTCCAGAAAACAAAGATAGATTAATTCAAGTATTAGAAAAATACAGTGATGTAATAGCAATAGAAGGAGATAAATTAGGTAGAACAAATGTCCTAAGGCATAAAATTGTATTAGATGATGGAACAAAACCATTCTTTATTCCTAATTACAGATTACCAATAAGCCAAAGACCCATAGTTGATAATTTGATAGAAGAAATGAAGAAAGATGGGGTAGTCATTCCTTCTAAATCTCCATATAATTCTCCATTACTACTTGTTCCAAAGAAAGATGGAAATTGGAGACTTGTGATAGACTATAGAAAGTTAAATTCCAACACCATCCCCGATAGAATGCCAATGCCAGTGATTCAAGATATGTTAGCTCAGTTAGGAGGTGCAAGGATATTTTCATCTTTAGATTTACTTAGTGGATACTGGCAAGTACCTTTAGACGAAGAGTCGAAACCATTCACAGCCTTCAGCACACACAAGGAACACTTGCAATTTGAAGTCATGCCATTTGGACTCACTTCGGCTCCTTTAACGTTTGTTAGATTAATGCTTCAAATATTAGGGGATATAGAAAATGTTGCAGTTTACTTAGATGATGTTATCATTTTTAGCAAAGATTTAGAAAGTCACCTCAAAACATTAGAAATAGTCTTGGAAAGATTAAGAAGAGCAGGATTAAAAATCAAATTAAAGAAATGTCAATTCTTAATGAAATCTTTGGAATACTTAGGACATGTAATTAGTGAAGATGGTCTGCGAATGCAAGCAGGCAAGATAAAAGCAATAGTTGAATATCCAGCTCCTACCAATTTGAAAGCATTGAGAAGATTCCTAGGAATGGTAGGCTACTATAGACCTTTCATTAAAGGCTTTGCTACAATAGCCAAACCATTAACAGAATTAACAAAGAAAGATGTCAAATATGAATGGAATAAAGAACAAGAGACAGCCTTCCAAACACTAAAGAGTAAAATGACCAGGAATCCCGTACTAGTCTACCCAGATTTCTCGAAGGACTTTTACTTAGCCTGTGATGCATCAAGTACCGGGCTAGGGGCTGTATTATTACAAAAGGACAAAACAAGAATGAGAGCAGTATATTATGCCAGTAGAGTTTTGAATGCTGCAGAGAAAAATTATAGCACAATAGAAAGAGAATGTTTAGCATTATACTGGGGTCTAAGGAAATTTAGACACATAATTTTAGGACATAAAGTCAATGTACTTACTGATCACAAACCAATTTGTGATTTGTTTAAGAAGAGAACTTTTACAAATAACATGAAGTTCAATAGATGGTTCATTAGTGTACTAGAATTTGCACCAGAATTCAGATATATCCCAGGAAAATTTAATACACTAGCAGATGCATTATCCAGAGCCCAAGAAGAAACAGAGAAATGTATTACCACTAATACTTTTTGTTTTAGCTGTCAAGTGGTAGATTTAGATTTGGAAAGAGTACAAATACAGCAAGGAATGGATACAGAAATCAGGCATATAATAGGACAACTAATGACAGATGAATCTTTAAAACCTGATTTTGTTTTAATCAATGGATTACTGTATAAAAGACCAACAGAGAAGAATGGTTATTCTCGACTATACATCCCGAAAACACTAATCAGATTATAATCAAATTATAATAGACCATTATATCCTTTACCATAGGGGTATAATGTCCTTCTACCAAAAAATCACTAATTATGCCCTCTAATTCTCTTGGGTTTATTAATGTTAGCCTATAAAGGAATATTAAGTCCAACATTAATAAACCCAAGAGAATTAGAGGGCATAATTAGTGATTTTTTGGTAGAAGGACATTATACCCCTATGGTAAAGGATATAATGGTCTATTATAATTTGATAACCACCAAGGTAGTTAAGAATAAGATCCTTCTAATTTTACCTTTTAATCAAAAAGAGGCAGATGTACTGATGTCCATACATCCTTTTCCCATGTTGATAAAGGAAAACGTAATTATCTCAAATGTCAACCATATCAATTTTGCATTAGAAGAACATGGACTAATGATGTCATTTATTACTGATGCTCAATTAAGAGATTGTATACTTTTGAAAGATAAAGAGTATATTTGCAACCTTGACAACCTGTATGAAACTACTAATGCCTATCCTTGTGTTCAAGAAATAATTGAAAACAAGAATCAAGAGACAGTACTGTGTACACAATTATCCAAACATGATTTTGTTTCCATTATAGTAGAACAGTCAGTTTTTGTGTTTTCACTAAGTTCAGTAACAGCAACTATTAATTGCCATAATGTAAGTACTGAAATTAATTTCAATAATGTCCATGCTTTTGATAAGACTTGCAAGTTAGTTATTCCTAATAAATTATATTATGAACCTCATGTCTTCACAGAAATCACAATCCATAAAAATAAGCCCTACATGAACTACTCTAGTGAAGTTAAAGAATTTAAACTGTCTCAGTTAGAGTTAAAACAAATAAATGAGTTGGCTTTAGTAGATGAATTTTTCTATTACAAAGAAAATGTTTCACCAATTCTGTCTCTGTTCAATTTGGTCATAATCATTATTGTAATAATAGTGTTTGCAATTTTGGTCAAACGTGTGGTAATTTCAAATATTGAGCAGATTATAACAGAAATAAAGAGGACCAATGAAGAGTAAAATGATCTTTTACACATAATTTGCTGCTGAATTCTTTATGTATTATTATTGGCATTGTGTGTTAAAACAATTAACCATTTTACAGTATAACAATTCATTATATGTATATATATGTATGTATATGTATCTCTTTTGATTCATGATATAATATATGTGAATTTTCTACCATATATTCTTAATTGATTTTTTTGCATTAGTGCATT
>JANJGK010000132.1:1825000-2029350 GCA_039081455.1 Macrobrachium rosenbergii | reverse complement strand
GTTTGTTTGACGCAACTGGCACAAGTTTTTTTTGACGCAACTGGCACAAGTTTGTTAGATGCAACTGGCACAAGTTTGTTTGACATAACAGGCACAAGTTTTTTGGACTCAATTGGTACAAGTTTGTTTGACGCCTCTGGCACAAGATTGTTTGACGCAAGAGGCACAAGTTTGTTTGACGCAACTAGCACAAGTTTGTTTGACGCAACTGGCACAAGTTTTTTTTACGCAACTGGCACAAGTTTTCTCGAAGCAACTGGCACAAGTTTGTTCGCCATATCTGGCACAAGTTTGTTCGACGCAACAGGCACAAGTTTGTTTGACGCAACTGGCACAAGTTGTTAGACGCAACTGGCACAAGTTTGTTCAACGCAACTGGCACAAGTTTTTTCGAATCAATCGGCATAAGTTTGTTTGACGCAACTGGCACAAATTTGTTTGACACAACTGGCACAAGTTTGTTTGACGCAACTGGCACAAGTTTGTTTGACGCAACTGGCACAAGTTTATTTGACGCAACTGGCACAACTTTTCTCGACGCAGCTGGCACAAGTTTGTTCGCCGTAACTGGCACAAGTTTGTTTGACGCAACTGGCACAAGTTTATTTGACGCAACTGGCACAACTTTTCTCGACGCAAGTGGCACAAGTTTGTTCAAAGTAACTGGCACAAGTTTGTTCGACGCAACTGGCACAAGTTTGTTTGACGCAACTGGCACAAGTTTCTTCGACGCAACTGGCACAAGTTTGTTCGACGCAACTGGCACAAGTTTGTTTGATGCAATTGGCACAAGTTTGTTCTACTCAACTGGCACAAGTTTGTTCTATGCAACTGGCACTAGTTTGTTTTACGCAACTGGCATATGTTTGTTTGACGCAACTGGCACAAGTTTGTTCTACCAACTAGCACAAGTTTGTTCGACTCAACTGGCACAAGGTTGTTCTACGCAACTGGCACAAGTTTGTTCTACGCAACTGGCACAAGTTTGTTTGACGCAACTGGCACAAGTTTGTTCAACGCAACTGGCAGAAGTTTGTTGGATGCCACTGGCACAAGTTTGTTTGACGAAACTGGCACAAGTTTTTTTGACGCAACTGGCACAAGTTTTTTCAACTCAAGTGGCACAAGTTTGTTCGCCGTAACTGGCAAAAGTTTGTTCAACGCAACTGGCACAAGTTTGTTCGACGCAAGTGGCACAAGTTTGTTCTACATAACTGGCAAAAGTTTGTTCAATGCAACTGACACAAGTTTGTTCTATGCAACTGGCACAAGTTTGTTCTACGCATCTGGCACAAGTTTGTTCTATGCAACTGGCACTAGTTTGTTCTACGCAACTGGGACATGTTTGTTTGACGCAACTGGCACAAGTTTGTTCTACCCAACTGACATAATTTTGTTCGACACAACTGACAGAAGATTGTTCAACGCAACTGGCACAAGTTTGTTTGACGTAACTGGCGCAAGTTTGTTCGACGCAACTGTCACAAGTTTGTTCAACGCAACTGGCAAAAGTTTGTTGGATGCAACTGGCACAAGTTTGTTTAACGCAACTGGCACAAGTTTGTTCGACCCAACTGGCACAAGTTTGTTTGACTCAACTGGCACAAGTTTGTTTGACGCAACTGGCACAAGTTCGTTTGACGCAACTGGCACAAGGTTCTTCTACGCAACTGGCACAAGTTTGTTTGACGCAACTGGCACAAGTTTGTTTGAAGCAACTGGCACAAGTTTGTTTGACACAACTGGCACAAGTTTGTTTGTCGCAACTGGCCCAAGTTTGTTTGATGCAACTGGCACAAGTTTGTTAGACGCAACTGGCACAAGTTTGTTCGACGTAACTGGCACAAGTTTTTTCGACTCAATTGGTACAAGTTTGTTTGACGCAACTGGCACATGCTTGTTTGACGCAAGAGGCACAAGTTTGTTTGACGCAACTGGCACAAGTTTGTTTGACGCAACTGGCACAAGTTTTTTTTTTACGCAACTGGTACAATTTTTCTCGAAGTAACTGGCACAAGTTTGTTCGCCATATATGGCACAAGTTTGTTCGACGCAACTGGCACAAGTTTGTTCGACGCAAATGGCACAAGTTTGTTTGACGCAACCGGCACAAGTTTCTTCGACGCAACTGGCACAAGTTTGTTCGAATCAACTGGCACAAGTTTGTTTGACGCAACTGGCACAAGTTTGTTCTACGCAACTGGGACAAGTTTGTTCTATGCAACTGGCACTAGTTTGTTCTATGCAACTGGCTTAAGTTTGTTTGACGCAACTGGTACAAGTTTGTTTGAAGCAACTGGCACAAGTTTGTTCGACACAACTGGCACAAGTTTGTTCTACGCAACAGGCACAAGTTTGTTCTACGCATCTGGCACAAGTTTGTTCTATGCAACTGGCACTAGTTTGTTCTACGCAACTGGGACATATTTATTTGACGCAACTGGCAGAAAGTTGTTCTACCCAACTGACACAAGTTTGTTCGACGCAACTGGCACAAGTTTGTTCTACACAACTGACACAAATTTGTTTGACACAACTGGCAGAAGTTTGTTCAACGCAACTGGCACAAGTTTGTTTGACGTAACTGGCGCAAGTTTGTTTTACGCAACTGGCACAAGTTTGTTCGACACAACTGGCACAAGTTTGTTCGATGCAACTAGCACAAGTTTGTTTAATGCAACTGGCACAAGTTTGTTCGACCCAACTGGCACAAGTTTGTTTGACTCAACTGGCACAAGTTTCTTCGAGGCAACTGGCACAAGTTTGTTTGACTCAACTGGCACAAGTTCGTTTGACGCAACTGGCACAAGGTTCTTCTACGCAACTGGCACAAGTTTGTTTGACGTAACTGGCACAAGTTTTTTCTACGCAACTGGCACAAGTTTGTTTGACGCAACTGGCACAAGTCTGTTTGACGCAACTGGCACAAGTTTGTTAGACGCAACTGGCACAAGTTTGTTCGACGTAACAGGTACAAGTTTTTTCCACTCAATTGGTACAAGTTTGTTTGACGCAACTGGCACAAGTTTGTTTGACGCGAGAGGCACAAGTTTGTTTGACGCAACTGGCACAAGTTTGTTTGACGCAACTGGCAAAACTTTTTTTTTAAGCAACTGGCACAAGTTTTCTCGAAGCAACTGGCACAAGTTTGTTTGCCATACCTGGCACAAGTTTGTTTGACGCAACTGGCACAAGTTTGTTCGAAGCAAATGGCACAAGTTTGTTTGACGCAACTGGCACAAGTTTCTTCGACGCAACTGGCACAAGTTTGTTCGACGCAACTGGCACAAGTTTGTTTGACGCAACTGGCACAAGTTTGTTCTACGCAACTGGGACAAGTTTGTTCTATGCAACTGGCACTAGTTTGTTATATGCAACTGGCATAAGTTTGTTTGATACAACTGGTACAAGTTTGTTCTACGCAACTGGCACAAGTTTGTTCGACACAACTGGCACAAGTTTGTTCTACGCAACTCTTACTAGTTTGTTGTACACAACTGGCACAGGTTTGTTTGACACAACTGGCACAAGTTTGTTCTACGCAAATGGCAAATGTTTGTTCTACGTAACTGACACAAGTTTGTTTGACACAACTGCCAGAAGTTTGATCAACGCAACTGGCACAAGTTTGTTTGACGTAACTGGCACAAGTTTGTTCGACACAACTGGCAAAAGTTTGTACGATGCAACTGACACAAGTTTGTTTAATGTAACTGGCACAAGTTTGTTCGACCCAACTGGCACAAGTTTGTCTGACTCAACTGGGAAAAGTTTGTTTGACGCAACTGGCAAAAGTTTGTTTGACGCAACTGGCACAAGTTCGTTTGACGCAACTGGCACAAGTTCGTTTGACGCAACTGGGACAATGTTCTTCTACGCAACTGGCACATGTTTGTTTGACGCAACTGGCACAAGTTTGTTCTACGTAACTGGCACTAGTTTGTTTGACGCAACTGGCACAAGTTTGTTTGACGCAACTGGCACAAGTTTTTTTAACGCAACTGGCACAAGTTTGTTAGACGCAAATAGCACAAGTTTGTTCGACGTAACGGGCACAAGTTTTTTCGACTCAATTGGTACAAGTTTGTTTGACGCAACTGGCACAAGTTTGTTTGACGCAAGAGGCACAAGTTTGTTTGACGCAACTGGCACAAGTTTGTTTGACGCAACTGGCACAAGTTTTTTTTACGCAACTGGCACAAGTTTTCTCGAAGCAACTGGCACAAGTTTGTTCGCCATATCTGGCACAAGTTTGTTTGACGCAACTGGCACAAGTTTGTTTGACGCAACTGGCACAAGTTTGTTAGACGCAACTGGCACAAGTTTGTTCAACGCAACTGGCACAAGTTTTTTCGAATCAATTGGCACAAGTTTGTTTGACGCAACTGGCACAAGTTTGTTTGAAGCAACTGGCACAAGTTTGTTTGACGCAACTGGCACAAGTTTGTTTAACGCAAGTTTATTTGACGCAACTGGCACAACTTTTCTCGACGCAGCTGGCACAAGTTTGTTCGCCGTAACTGGCACAAGTTTGTTTGACGCAACTGGCACAAGTTTATTTGACGCAACTGGCACAAGTTTTCTCGACGCAAGTGGCACAAGTTTGTTCGCCGTAACTAGCACAAGTTTGTTCAACGCAACTGGCACAAGTTTGTTCGACGCAACTGGCACAAGTTTGTTTTAACGCAACTGGCACAAGTTTCTTCGACGGAACTGGCACAAGTTTGTTCGACGCAACTGGCACAAGTTTGTTTGATGCAACTGGCACAAGTTTGTTCTACTCAACTGGCACAAGTTTGTTCTATGCAACTGGCACTAGTTTGTTTTACGCAACTGGCATAAGTTTGTTTGACGCAACTGGCACAAGTTTGTTCTACCAACTAGCACAAGTTTGTTCGACTCAACTGGCACAAGGTTGTTCTACGCAACTGGCACAAGTTTGTTCTACGCAACTGGCACAAGTTTGTTTGACGCAACTGGCATAAGTTTGTTCGACGCAACTGGCACAAGTTTGTTGGATGCCACTGGCACAAATTTGTTTGACTAAACTGTCACAAGTTTTTTTGACGCAACTGGCACAAGTTCGTTAGACGCAACTGGCACAAGTTTGTTCGACGCAACTGGCACAAGTTTTTTTGACTCAAGAGGCACAAGTTTGTTTGACGCAACTGCAACAAGTTTGTGTGACACAACTGGCACAAGTTTGTTTGATGCATCTGGCACAAGTTTGTTTGACGCAACTGGCACAAGTTTATTTGACGCAACTGGCACAAGTTTTCTCGACGAAACTGCCACAAGTTTGTTCGCCGTAACTGGCACAAGTTTGTTCGACGCAACTGGCACAAGTTTGTTTGACGCAACTGGCACAAGTTTGTTTGACGCAACTGGCACAAGTTTATTTGACGAAACTGGCACAAGTTTTCTCGACGAAACTAGCACAAGTTTGTTCGCCGTAACTGGCACAAGTTTGTTCGACGCAACTGGCACAAGTTTGTTCGACGCAACTGGCACAAGTTTGTTCTACATAACTGGCACAAGTTTGTTCTATGCAACTGGCACAAGTTTGTTCTACGCAACTGGCACAAGTTTGTTCTACGCATCTGGCACAAGTTTGTTCTATGCAACTGGCACTAGTTTGTTCTACGCAACTGGGACATGTTTGTTTGACGCAACTGGCACAAGTTTGTTCTACCCAACTAACACAAGTTTGTTCGACGCAACTGGCACAAGTTTGTTCTACGCAACTGACACAAGTTTGTTTGACCCAACTGGCAGAAGTTTGTTCAACGCAACTGGCACAAGTTTGTTTGACGTAACTGGCAAAAGTTTGTTCGACGCAACTGGCACAAGTTTGTTCGACGCAACTGGCAAAAGTTTTTTCAATGCAACTGGACAAGTTTGTTTAACGCAACTGGCACAAGTTTGTTCGACCCAACTGGCACAAGTTTGTTTAACTCAACTGGCACAAGTTTGTTCGACGCAACTGGCACAAGTTTGTTTGACGCAACTGGCACAAGTTCGTTTGACGCAACTGGCACAAGGTTCTTCTACGCAACTGGCACAAGTTTGTTTGACGCAACTGGCACAAGTTTGTTCTACGCAACTGGCACAAGTTTGTTTGACGCAACTGGCACAAGTTTGTTTGACGCAACTGGCACAAGTTTCTTTGACGCAACTGGCACAAGTTTGTTAGACGCAACTGGCACAAGTTTGTTCGACGTAACAGGCACAAGTTTTTTCGACTCAATTGGTACAAGTTTGTTTGACGCAACTGGCACAAGTTTGTTTGACGCAAGAGGCACAAGTTTGTTTGACGCAACTGGCACAAGTTTTTTTGACGCAACTGGCACAAGTTTTTTTTACGCAACTGGCACAAGTTTTCTCGAAGCAACTGGCACAAGTTTGTTCGACGCAACTGGCACAAGTTTGTTTGACGCAACTGGCACAAGTTTGTTCTATGCAACTGGGACAAGTTTGTTCTATGCAACTGGCACTAGTTTGTTCAATGCAACTGGCATAAGTTTGTTAGACGCAACTGGTACAAGTTTGTTCTATGCAACTGGCACAAGTTTGTTCGACACAACTGGCACAAGTTTGTTCTACGCAACTCTTACTAGTTCGTTGTACACAACTGGCACAGGTTTGTTTGACACAACTGGCACAAGTTTGTTCTACGCAAATGGCAAATGTTTGTTCTACGCATATGGCACAAGTTTGTTCTATGCAACTGGCACTAGTGTGTTCTACGCAACTGGCACAAATTTGTTTGACTCAACTGGCACAAGTTTGTTCTACGCAAATGGCAAATGTTTGTTCTACGCATATGGCACAAGTTTGTTCTATGCAACTGGCACTAGTGTGTTCTACGCAACTGGCACAAATTTGTTTGACACAACTGGCACATGTTTGTTCTACCCAACTGGCACAAGTTTGTTCGACGCAACTGGCACAAGTTTGTTTGATGCAACTGGCACAAGTTTGTTTGACACAACTGGCACAAGTTTGTTGTAAGCAACTGGCACAAGTTTGTGCGACGGAACTGGCGCAAGTTTGTTTAACGCAACTGGCACAAGTTTGTTTGGCGCAACTCTCACAAGTTTGTTCGACGCAACTGGAACAAATTTGTTTAACGTAACTGGCACAAGTATGTTCGAACCAACTGGCACAAGTTTGTTTGACACAACTGGCACAAGTTTGTTTAACGCAACTGGCACAATTTTGTTCTATGCAACTGGCACTAGTGTGTTCGATGCAACTGGCACAAGTTTGTTCGATGCAACTGGCACAAGTTTGTTTGACGCAACTGGCACAAGTTTGTTAGACGCAACTGACACAAGTTTGTTCAACGCAAGTGGCACAAATTTTTTTTAATCAACTGGCACAAGTTTGTTTGACGCAACTGGCACAAGTTTGTTTGACGCAACTGGCACAAGTTTGTTTGACGCAACTGGCACAAGTTTGTTTGACGCAACTGGCACAAGTTTATTTGACGCAACTGGCACAACTTTTCTCGACGCAACTGGCACAAGTTTGTTCGCCATAACTGGCACAAGTTTGTTTGAAGCAACTGGCACAAGTTTATTTGACGCAACTGGCACAAGTTTTCTCGACGCAAGTGGCACAAGTTGGTTCGCCGTAACTGGCACAAGTTTGTTCGACGCAACTGGCACAAGTCTGTTCGACGCAACTGGCACAAGTTTGTTTGACGCAACTGGCAAAAATTTCTTCGACGCAACTGGCACAAGTTTGTTCGACGAACTGGCACAAGTTTGTTTGACGCAATTGGCACAAGTTTGTTCTACTCAACTGGAACAAGTTTGTTCTATGCAACTGGCACTAGTTTGTTTTACGCAACTGGCATATGTTTGTTTGACGCAACTGGCACAAGTTTTTTCTACAAACTAGCACAAGTTTGTTCGACGCAACTGGCACAATGTTGTTCTACGCAACTGGCACAAGTTTGTTCTACGCAACTGTCACAAGTTTGTTTGACGCAACTGGCACAAGTTTGTTCTACGCAACTGGCACAAGTTTGTTGGATGCCACTGACACAAGTTTGTTCGACGAAACTGGCCCAAGTTTTTTTGACGCAACTGGCACAAGTTTGTTAGACGCAACTGGCACAAGTTTCTTCGACGCAACTGGCCCAAGTTTTTTCGACTCAATTGGCACAAATTTGTTTGACGCAACTGGAATAAGTTTGTTTGACGCAAATGGAACAGGTTTGTTTGACGCAACTGGCACAAGTTTGTTTGACGCAACTGGCACAAGTTTGTTTGACGCAACTGGCACAAGTTTATTTGACGCAACTAGCACAAGTTTTCAAGATGAAACTGGCATAAGTTTGTTCGCCGTAACTGGCATAAGTTTGTTCGACGCAACTGGCACAAATTTGTTTGACGTAAATGGCACAAGTTTGTTCTACATAACTGGCACAAGTTTGTTCTATGCAAATGGCACAAGTTTGTTCTACGCAACTGGCACAAGTTTGTTCTACGCATCTGGCACAAGTTTGTTCTATGCAACTGGCACTAGTTTGTTCTACGCAACTGGCACAAGTTTGTTTGACGCAATTGGCACAAATTTGTTCTACCCAACTGACACAAGTTTGTTCGACGCAACTGGCACAATTTTGTTCTACGCAACTGACAAAAGTTTGTTTGACACAATTGGCAGAAGTTTGTTCAACGCAACTGGCACTAGTTTGTTCGACGCAACTGGCGCAAGATTTTTCGACGCAACTGGCACAAGTTTGTTCGACGCAACTGGCAAAAGTTTGTTCGATGCAACCGGCACAAGTTTGTTTAACGCAACTGGCACAAGTTTGTTTGACGCAACTGGCACAAGTTTGTTCTACGCAACTGACACAAGTTTCTTTGACACAATTGGCAGAAGTTTGTTCAACGCAACTGGCACTAGTTCGTTCGACGCAACTGGCGCAAGATTTTTCGACGCAACTGGCACAAGTTTGTTCAACGCAACTGGCAAAAGTTTGTTCGATGCAACTGGCACAAGTTTGTTTAACGCAACTGGCACAAGTTTGTTTGACGCAACTGGCACAAGTTTGTTTGACGCAACTGGCACAAGGTTCTTCTACGCAACTGGCACAAGTTTGTTCTACGCAACTGGCACAAGTTCGTTTGACGCAACTGGCACAAGTTTGTTCGACGCAACTGGCACAAGTTTGTTAGACGCAACTGGCACAAGTTTGTTCGACGTAACAGGCACAAGTTTTTTCGACTCAATTGGTACAAGTTTGTTTGATGCAACTGGCACAAGTTTGTTTGACGCAAGAGGCACAAGTTTGTTTGACGCAACTGGCACAAGTTTGTTTGACGCAACTGACATAAGTTTTTTTTTACGCGACTGGCACAAGTTTTCTCGAAGCAACTGGCACAAGTTTGTTTGCCATATCTGGCACAAGTTTGTTCGACGCAACTGGCACAAGTTTGTTTGACGCAACTGGCACAAGTTTGTTTGACGCAACTGGCACAAGTTTGTTCAATGCAACTGGCACAAGTTTTTTCGAATCAATTGGCACAAGTTTGTTTGACGCAACTGGCACAAGTTTGTTTGACGCAACTGGCACAAGTTTGTTTGACGCAACTTGCACAAGTTTATTTGACGCAACTGGCACAACTTTTCTCGACGCAACTGGCACAAGTTGGTTCGCCGTAACTGGCACAAGTTTGTTTGACGCAACTGGCACAAGTTTATTTGACGCAACTGGCACAAGTTTTCTCAATGCAAGTGGCACAAGTTTGTTCGCCGTAACTGGCACAAGTTTGTTCGACGCAACTGGCAAAAGTTTGTTCGACGCAACTGGCACAAGTTTGTTTGACGCAACTGGCACAAGTTTGTTCGACGCAACTGGCACAAGTTTGTTTGACGCAACAGGCAGAAGTTTCTTCAACGCAACTGGCACAAGTTTGTTCGACGCAACTGGCACAAGTTTGTTTGATGCAATTGGCACAAGTTTGTTCTACTCAACTGGCACAAGTTTGTTCTATGCAACTGGCACTAGTTTGTTTTACGCAACTGGCATAAGTTTGTTTGACGCAACTGGCACAAGTTTGTTCTACCAACTAGCACAAGTTTGTTCGACTCAACTGGCACAAGGTTGTTCTACGCAACTGGCACAAGTTTTCTCGAAGCAACTGGCACAAGTTTGTTCGCCATATCTGGCACAAGTTTGTTCGACGCAACTGGCACAAGTTTGTTCAACGCAAATGGCACAAGTTTGTTTGACACAAGTGGCACAAGTTTCTTCGACGCAACTGGCACAAGTTTGTTCGACGCAACTGGCACAAGTTTGTTTGACGCAACTGGCACAAGTTTGTTTGACACAACTGGCAGAAGTTTGTTCAGCGCAACTGGCACAAGTCTGTTTGACGTAACTGGCGCAAGTTTGTTCGACGCAACTGGCACAAGTTTGTTCGACGCAACTGGCAAAAGTTTGTTCGATGCAACTGGCACAAGTTTGTTTAACGCAACTGGCACAAGTTTGTTAGACTCAACTGGCACAAGTTTGTTTGACTCAACTGGCACAAGTTTGTTCGACGCAACTGGCACAAGTTTGTTTGACGCAACTGGCACAAGTTCGTTTGACGCAACTGGCACAAGGTTCTTCTACGCAACTGGCACAAGTTTGTTTGACGCAACTGGCACAAGTTTGTTCTACGCAACTGGCACAAGTTTGTTTGATGCAACTGGCAGAAGTTTGGTTGAGGCAACTGGCACAAGTTTGTTAGACGCAACTGGCACAAGTTTGTTCGGCGTAACAGGCACAAGTTTTTTCGACTCAATTGGTACAAGTTTGTTTGACGCAACTGGCACAAGTTTGTTTGACGCAAGAGGCACAAGTTTGTTTGACGCAACTGGCACAAGTTTGTTTGACGCAACTGGCACAAGTTATTTTTTACGCAACTGGCACAAGTTTGTTCGCCATATCTGGCACAAGTTTGTTCGACGCAACTGTCACAAGTTCGTTCGACGCAAATGGCGCAAGTATGTTTAACGCAACTGTCACAAGTTTCTTCGACGCAACTGGCACAAGTTTGTTCGACGCAACTGGCACAAGTTTGTTTGACGCAACTGGCACAAGTTTGTTCTACGCAACTGGGACAAGTTTGTTCTATGCAACTGGCACAAGTTTGTTCGACACAACTGGCACAAGTTTGTTCTACGCAACTCTTACTAGTTTGTTGTACACAACTGGCACAGGTTTGTTTGACACAACTGGCACAAGTTTGTTCTAAGCAAATGGCAAATGTTTGTTCTACGCATGTGGCACAAGTTTGTTCTATGCAACTGGCACTAGTGTGTTCTACGCAACTGGCACAAATTTGTTTGACACAACTGGCACATGTTTGTTCTACCCAACTGGCACAAGTTTGTTCGACGCAACTGGCGCAAGTTTGTTTGATGCAACTGGCACAAGTTTGTTTGACATAACTAGCACAATTTTGTTTGACGCAACTGGCACAAGTTTGTTCGACACAACTGGAACAAGTTTGTTTAACGTAACTGGCACAAGTTTGTTCGACCCAACTGGCACAAGTTTGTTTGACACAACTGGCACAAGTTTGTTTGACGCAACTGGCACTAGGTTGTTCTACGCAACATGTACAAGTTTGTTCTACGCAACTGGCACAAGTTTGTTTGACGCAACTGGCACAAGTTTGTTCTATGCAACTGGCAATAGTGTGTTCGATGCAACTCGCACAAGTTTGTTCGACGCAACTGGCACAAGTTTGTTTGACGCAACTGTCACAAGTTTGTTAGACGCAACTGGCACAAGTTTGTTCAATGCAACTGGCACAAGTTTTTTTTAATCAATTGGCACAAGTTTGTTTGACGCAACTGGCACAAGTTTGTTTGACGCAATTGGCACAAGTTTGTTTGACGCAACTTGCACAAGTTTGTTTGACGCAACTGGCACAAGTTTATTTGACGCAACTGGCACAAGTTTTCTCGACGCAACTGGCACAAGTTTGTTCGCCGTAACTGGCACAAGTTTGTTTGACGCAACTGGCACAAGTTTTTTTTTACGCAACTGGCACAAGTTTTCTCGACGCAAGTGGCACAAGTTGGTTCGCCGTAACTGGCACAAGTTTGTTCGACGCAACTGGCACAAGTTTGTTCAACGCAACTGGCACAAGTTTGTTTGACGCAACTGGCACAAGTTTCTTCGACGTAACTGGCACAAGTTTGTTCGACGAACTGGCACTAGTTTGTTTGACGCAATTGGCACAAGTTTGTTCTACTCAACTGGAACAAGTTTGTTTTATGCAACTGGCACTTGTTTGTTTTACGCAACTGGCATAAGTTTGTTTGACGCAACTGGCACAAGTTTGTTCTACAAACTAGCACAAGTTTGTTCGACGCAACTGGCACAAGGTTGTTCTACGCAATTGGCACAAGTTTGTTCTACGCAACTGGCACAAGTTTGTTTGACACAACTGGCACAAGTTTGTTCTACGTAACTGGCACAAGTTTGTTGGATGCCACTGGCACAAGTTTGTTCAACGCAAATGGCACAAGTTTGTTTGACACAAGTGGCACAAGTTTCTTCGACGCAACTGGCACAAGTTTGTTCGACGCAACTGGCACAAGTTTGTTTGACGCAACTGGCACAAGTTTGTTCTACGCAACTGGCACAAGTTTGTTCTAAGCAACTGGCACTAGTTTGTTCTATGCAACTGGCATAAGTTTGTTTGGCGCAACTGGCACAAGTTTGTTCTACGCAACTGGCACAAGTTTGTTCGACACAACTGGCACAAGTTTGTTCTACGCAACTCTTTCTAGTTTGTTGTACACAACTGGCACATGTTTGTTTGACACAACTGGCACAAGTTTGTGCTACGCAAATGGCAAATGTTTGTTCTACGCAACTGACACAAGTTTGTTTGACACAACTGGCAGAAGTTTGTTCAACGCAACTGGCACAAGTTTGTTTGACGTAACTGGCGCAAGTTTGTTCGACGCAACTGGCACAAGTTTGTTCGACACAACTGGCAAAAGATTGTTCGATGCAACTGGCACAAGTTTGTTTAACGCAACTGGCACAAGTTTGTTCGACCCAACTGGCACAAGTTTGTTTGACTCAACTGGCAAAAGTTTGTTTGACGCAACTGGCAAAAGTTTGTTTGACGCAACTGACACAAGTTCGTTTGACGCAACTGGCACAAGGTTCTTCTACGCAACGGGCACAAGTTTGTTTGACGCAACTGGCACAAGTTTGTTTGACGCAACTGGCACAAGTTTGTTTGACGCAACTGGCACAAGTTTGTTTGACGCAACTGGCACAAGTTTTTTTTGATGCAACTGGCACAAGTTTGTTAGACGCAACTGGCACAAGTTTGTTTGACGTAACAGGCACAAGTTTTTTGTACTCAATTGGTACAAGTTTGTTTGACGCCTCTGGCACAATTTTGTTTGACGCAAGAGGCACAAGTTTGTTTGACGCAACTGGCACAAGTTTGTTTGACGCAACTGGCACAAGTTTTTTTTACGCCACTGGCACAAGTTTTCTCGAACCAACTGGCACAAGTTTGTTCGCCATATCTGGCACAAGTTTGTTCGACGCAACTGGCACAAGTTTGTTTGACGCAACTGGCACAAGTTTGTTAGACGCAACTGGCACAAGTTTGTTCAACGCAACTGGCACAAGTTTTTTCGAATCAATCGGCACAAGTTTGTTTGACGCAACTGGCACAAGTTTGTTTGACACAACTGGCACAAGTTTGTTTGACGCAACTGGCACAAGTTTGTTTGACACAACTGGCACAAGTTTATTTGACGCAACTGGCACAACTTTTCTCGACACAGCTGGCACAAGTTTGTTCGCCGTAACTGGCACAAGTTTGTTTGACGCAACTGGCAAAAGTTTATTTGACGCAACTGGCACAAGTTTTCTCGACGCAAGTGGCACAAGTTTGTTCACTGTAACTGGCACAAGTTTGTTCGACGCAACTGGCACAAGTTTGTTCGACGCAACTGGCACAAGTTTGTTTGACGCAACTGGCACAAGTTTCTTCGACGCAACTGGCACAAGTTTGTTCGACGCAACTGGCACAAGTTTGTTTGATGCAATTGGCACTAGTTTGTTCTATGCAACTGGCATAAGTTTGTTCGACACAACTGGCTAAGTTTGTTCAACGTAACTGGCACAAGTGTGTTTGATGTAACTGGCGCAAGTTTGTTCGAGGCAACTGTCACAAGTTTGTTCGACGCAACTGGCAAAACTTTGTTCGATGCAACTGGCACAAGTTTGTTTAACGCAACTGGCACAAGTTTGTTCGACCCAACTGGCACAAGTGTGTTTGAATCAACTGGCACAAGTTTGTTCGACGCAACTGGCACAAGTTTGTTTGACGCAACTGGCACAAGTTCGTTTGACGCAACTGGCACAAGGTTCTTCTACTCAACTGGCACAAGTTTGTTTGACGCAACTGGCACAAGTTTGTTCTACGCAACTGGCACAAGTTTGTTTGACGCAACTGGCACAAGTTGGTTTGTCGCAACTGGCACAAGTTTGTTTGACGCATCTGGCACAAGTTTGTTAGACGCAACTGGCACAAGTTTGTTTGACGTAACTGGCACAAGTTTTTTCGACTCAATTGGTACAAGTTTGTTTGACGCAACTGGCACAAGTTTGTTTGACGCAAGAGGCACAAGTTTGTTTGAACCAACTGGCACAAGTTTGTTTGACGCAACTGGCACAAGTTTTTTTTACGCAACTGGCACAAGGTTTCTCGAAGCAACTTGCACAAGTTTGTTCGCCATATCTGGCACAAGTTTGTTCGACGCAAGTGGCACAAGTTTGTTCGACGCAAATGGCACAAGTTTGTTTGACGCAACTGGCACAAGTTTCTTCGACGCAACTGGCACAAGTTTGTTTGACGCAACTGGCACAAGTTTGTTCAACGCAACTGGCACAAGTTTGTTCTACGCAACTGGGACAAGTTTGTTCTATGCAACTGGCACTAGTTTGTTCTATGCAACTGGCATAAGTTTGTTTGACGCAACTGGTTCAAGTTTGTTCTACGCAACTGGCACAAGTTTGTTCGAGACAACTGGCACAAGTTTGTTTACGCAACTCTTAGTAGTTTGTTGTACACAACTGGCACAGGTTTGTTTGACACAACTGGCACAAGTTTGTTCTACGCAAATGGCAAATGTTTGTTCTATGCAACTGACAAAAGTTTGTTTGACACAACTGGCACAAGTTTGTTCAACGCAACTGGCACAAGTTTGTTTGACGTAACTGGCGCAAGTTTGTTCGACGCAACTGGCACAAGTTTGTTTGATGCAACTGGCAAAGGTTTGTTCGATGCAACTGGCACAAGTTTGTTTAACGCAACTGGCACAAGTTTGTTCTACCCAACTGGCACAAGTTTGTTTGACTCAACTAGCACAAGTTTGTTTGACGCAACTGGCAAAAGTTTGTTTGACGCAACTGGCACAAGTTCGTTTGACGCAAGTGGCACAAGGTTCTTCTACGCAACTGGCACAAGTTTGTTTGACGCAACTGGCACAAGTTTGTTCTACGCAACTGGCACAAGTTTGTTTGACGCAACTGGCACAAGTTTGTTTGACGCAACTGGCACAAGTTTTTTTTGACGCAACTGGCACAAGTTTGTTAGACGCAACTGGCACAAGTATGTTCGACGTAACAGGCACAAGTTTTTTCGACTCAATTGGTACAAGTTTGTTTGACGCAACTGGCACAAGTTTGTTTGACGCAAGAGCCACAAGTTTTTTTGACGCAACTGGCACAAGTTTGTTTGACGCAACTGGCACAAGTTTTTTTTTACGCAACTGGCACAAGTTTTCTCGAAGCAACTGGCACAAGTTTGTTCTCCATATCTGGCACAAGTTTGTTCGACGCAACTGGCACAAGTTTGTTTGACGCAACTGGCACAAGTTTGTTAGACGCAACTGGCACAAGTTTGTTCAACGCAACTGGCACAAGTTTTTTCGAATCAATTGGCACAAGTTTGTTTGACGCAACTGGCACAAGTTTGTTTGACGCAACTGGCACAAGTTTGTTTGACGCAAGTGGCACAGGTTTGTTTGACACAACTGGCACAAGTTTGTTCGACGCAACTGGCACAAGTTTCTTCGACACAACTGGCACAAGTTTGTTTGATGCAATTGGCACAAGTTTGTTCTACTCAACTGGCACAAGTTTGTTCTATGCAACTGGCACTAGTTTGTTTTACGCAACTGGCATAAGTTTGTTTGACGCAACTGGCACAAGTTTGTTCTACCAACTAGCACAAGTTTGTTCGACTCAACTGGCACAAGGTTGTTCTACGCAACTGGCACAAGTTTGTTCTACGTAACTGGCACAAGTTTGTTTGACGCAACTAGCACAAGTTTGTTCGACGCAACTGGCACAAGTTTGTTGGATGCCACTGGCACAAGTTTGTTTGACGAAACTGGCACAAGTTTTTTTGACGCAACTGGCACAAGTTTGTTAGACGCAACTGGCACAAGTTTGTTCGACGCAACTGGCACAAGTTTTTTCGACTCAAGAGGCACAAGTTTGTTTGACGCAACTAGAACAAGTTTGTTTGACACAACTGGCACAAGTTTGTTTGACGCAACTGGCACAAGTTTGTTTGACGCAACTGGCACAAGTTTATTTGACGCAACTGGCACAAGTTTTCTCGACGAAACTGGCACAAGTCTGTTTGACGTAACTGGCGCAAGTTTGTTCAACGCAACTGGCACAAGTTTGTTCGCCGTAACTGGCACAAGTTAGTTCTACATAACTGGCACAAGTTTGTTCTATGCAAATGGCACAAGTTTGTTCTACATAACTGGCACAAGTTTGTTCTATGCAACTGGCACTAGTTTGTTTTACGCAACTGGGACATGTTTGTTTGACGCAACTGGCACAAGTTTGTTCTACCCAACTGACACAAGTTTGTTCGACGCAACTGGCACAAGTTTGTTCTACGCAACTGACACAAGTTTGTTCGACACAACTGGCAGAAGTTTGTTCTACGCAACTGACACAAGTTTGTTTGACACAACTGGCAGAAGTTTGTTCAACGCAACTGGCACAAGTCTGTTTGACGTAACTGGCGCAAGTTTGTTCGATGCAACTGGCACAAGTTTGTTTAACGCAACTGGCACAAGTTTGTTAGACTCAACTGGCACAAGTTTGTTTGACTCAACTGGCACAAGTTTGTTCGACGCAACTGGCACAAGTTTGTTTGACGCAACTGGCACAAGTTCGTTTGACGCAACTGGCACAAGTTTGTTCTACGCAACTGGCACAAGTTTGTTAGACGCAACTGGCACAAGTTTGTTCGACGTAACAGGCACAAGTTTTTTCGACTCAATTGGTACAAGTTTGTTTGACGCAACTGGCACAAGTTTGTTTGACGCAAGAGGCACAAGTTTGTTTGATGCAACTGGCACAAGTTTGTTTGACGCAACTGGCACAAGTTATTTTTTACGCAACTGGCACAAGTTTGTTCGCCATATCTGGCACAAGTTTGTTCGACGCAACTGTCACAAGTTCGTTCGACGCAAATGGCGCAAGTATGTTTGACGCAACTGTCACAAGTTTCTTCGACGCAACTGGCACAAGTTTGTTCGACGCAACTGGCACAAGTTTGTTTGACGCAACTGGCACAAGTTTGTTCTACGCAACTGGGACAAGTTTGTTCTATGCAACTGGCACCAGTTTGTTCTATGCAACTGGCATAAGTTTGTTTGACGCAACTGGTAAAAGTTTGTTCTACGCAACTGGCACAAGTTTGTTCGACACAACTGGCACAAGTTTGTTCTACGCAACTCTTACTAGTTTGTTGTACACAACTGGCACAGGTTTGTTTGACACAACTGGCACAAGTTTGTTCTACGCAAATGGCAAATGTTTGTTCTACGCATGTGGCACAAGTTTGTTCTATGCAACTGGCACTAGTGTGTTCTACGCAACTGGCACAAATTTGTTTGACACAACTGGCACATGTTTGCTCTACCCAACTGGCACAAGTTTGTTCGACGCAACTGGCGCAAGTTTGTTTGATGCAACTGGCACAAGTTTGTTTGACATAACTAGCACAATTTTGTTTGACGCAACTGGCACAAGTTTGTTCGACACAACTGGAACAAGTTTGTTTAACGTAACTGGCACAAGTTTGTTCGACCCAACTGGCACAAGTTTGTTTGACACAACTGGCACAAGTTTGTTTGACGCAACTGGCACTAGGTTGTTCTACGCAACATGTACAAGTTTGTTCTACGCAACTGGCACAAGTTTGTTTGACGCAACTGGCACAAGTTTGTTCTATGCAACTGGCAATAGTGTGTTCGATGCAACTGGCACAAGTTTGTTCGACGCAACTGGCACAAGTTTGTTTGACGCAACTGTCACAAGTTTGTTAGACGCAACTGCCACAAGTTTGTTCAACGCAACTGGCACAAGTTTTTTTTAATCAATTGGCACAAGTTTGTTTGACGCAACTGGCACAAGTTTGTTTGACGCAATTGGCACAAGTTTGTTTGACGCAACTTGCACAAGTTTGTTTGACGCAACTGGCACAAGTTTATTTGACGCAACTGGCACAAGTTTTCTCGACGCAACTGGCACAAGTTTGTTCGCCGTAACTGGCACAAGTTTGTTTGACGCAACTGGCACAAGTTTTTTTTTACGCAACTGGCACAAGTTTTCTCGACGCAAGTGGCACAAGTTGGTTCGCCGTAACTGGCACAAGTTTGTTCGACGCAACTGGCACAAGTTTGTTTGACGCAACTGGCACAAGTTTGTTTGACGCAACTGGCACAAGTTTCTTCGACGCAACTGGCACAAGTTTGTTCGACGAACTGGCACTAGTTTGTTTGACGCAATTGGCACAAGTTTGTTCTACTCAACTGGAACAAGTTTGTTTTATGCAACTGGCACTAGTTTGTTTTACGCAACTGGCATAAGTTTGTTTGACGCAACTGGCACAAGTTTGTTCTACACACTAGCACAAGTTTGTTCGACGCAACTGGCACAAGGTTGTTCTACGCAATTGGCACAAGTTTGTTCTACGCAACTGGCACAAGTTTGTTTGACGCAACTGGCACAAGTTTGTTCTACGTAACTGGCACAAGTTTGTTGGATGCCACTGGCACAAGTTTGTTCAACGCAAATGGCACAAGTTTGTTTGACGCAAGTGGCACAAGTTTCTTCGACGCAACTGGCACAAGTTTGTTCGACGCAACTGGCACAAGTTTGTTTGACGCAACTGGCACAAGTTTGTTCTACGCAACTGGCACAAGTTTGTTCTATGCAACTGGCACTAGTTTGTTCTATGCAACTGGCATAAGTTTGTTTGACGCAACTGGTACAAGTTTGTTCTACGCAACTGGCACAAGTTTGTTCGACACAACTGGCACAAGTTTGTTCTACGCAACTCTTTCTAGTTTGTTGTACACAACTGGCACATGTTTGTTTGACACAACTGGCACAAGTTTGTGCTACGCAAATGGCAAATGTTTGTTCTACGCAACTGACACAAGTTTGTTTGACACAACTGGCAGAAGTTTGTTCAACGCAACTGGCACAAGTTTGTTTGACGTAACTGGCGCAAGTTAGTTCGACGCAACTGGCACAAGTTTGTTCGACACAACTGGCAAAAGATTGTTCGATGCAACTGGCACAAGTTTGTTTAACGCAACTGGCACAAGTTTGTTCGACCCAACTGGCACAAGTTTGTTTGACTCAACTGGCAAAAGTTTGTTTGACGCAACTGGCAAAAGTTTGTTTGACGCAACTGGCACAAGTTCGTTTGACGCAACTGGCACAAGGTTCTTCTATGCAACTGGCACAAGTTTGTTTGACGCAACTGGCACAAGTTTGTTTGACGCAACTGGCACAAGTTTGTTTGACGCAACTGGCACAAGTTTTTTTTGATGCAACTGGCACAAGTTTGTTAGACGCAACTGGCACAAGTTTGTTTGACGTAACAGGCACAAGTTTTTTGTACTCAATTGGTACAAGTTTGTTTGACGCCTCTGGCACAATTTTGTTTGACGCAAGAGGCACAAGTTTGTTTGACGCAACTGGCACAAGTTTGTTTGACGCAACTGGCACAAGTTTTTTTTACGCCACTGGCACAAGTTTTCTCGAACCAACTGGCACAAGTTTGTTCGCCATATCTGGCACAAGTTTGTTCGACGCAACTGGCACAAGTTTGTTTGACGCAACTGGCACAAGTTTGTTAGACGCAACTGGCACAAGTTTGTTCAACGCAACTGGCACAAGTTTTTTCGAATCAATCGGCACAAGTTTGTTTGACGCAACTGGCACAAGTTTGTTTGACACAACTGGCACAAGTTTGTTTGACGCAACTGGCACAAGTTTGTTTGACGCAACTGGCACAAGTTTATTTGACGCAACTGGCACAACTTTTCTCGACACAGCTGGCACAAGTTTGTTCGCCGTAACTGGCACAAGTTTGTTTGACGCAACTGGCACAAGTTTATTTGACGCAACTGGCACAAGTTTTCTCGACGCAAGTGGCACAAGTTTGTTCACTGTAACTGGCACAAGTTTGTTCGACGCAACTGGCACAAGTTTGTTCGACTCAACTGGCACAAGTTTCTTCGACGCAACTGGCACAAGTTTGTTCGACGCAACTGGCACAAGTTTGTTTGATGCAATTGGCACAAGTTTGTTCTACTCAACTGGCACAAGTGTGTTCTATGCAACTGTCACTAGTTTGTTTTACGCAACTGGCATATGTTTGTTTGACGCAACTGGCACAAGTTTGTTCTACCAACTAGCACAAGTTTGTTCGACTCAACTGGCACAAGGTTGTTCTACGCAACTGGCACAAGTTTGTTCGACGCAACTGGCACAAATTTGTTTGACGCAAGTGGCACAAGTTTGTTCGACGCAACTGGCAGAAGTTTGTTGGATGCCACTGGCACAAGTTTGTTTGACGAAACTGGCACAAGTATTTTTGACGCAACTGGCACAAGTTTGTTAGACGCAACTGGCACAAGTTTATTTGACGCAACTGGCACAAGTTTTTTCGACTCAAGTGGCACAACTTTGTTTAACGCAACTGGAACAAGTTTGTTTGACGCAACTGGCACAAGTTTGTTTGACGCAACTGGCACAAGTTTGTTCTACGCAACTGGCACAAGTTTATTTGACGCAACTGGCACAAGTTTGTTCGCCGTAACTGGCACAAGTTTGTTCGACGCAACTGGCACAAGTTTGTTCGACGCAAGTGGCACAAGTTTGTTCTACATAACTGGCACAAGTTTGTTCTATGCAACTGGCACAAGTTTGTTCTACGCAACTGGCACAAGTTTGTTCTACGCATCTGGCACAAGTTTGTTCTATGCAACTGGCACTAGTTTGTTCTACGCAACTGGGACATGTTTGTTTGACGCAACTGGCACAAGTTTGTTCTACCCAACTGACATAATTTTGTTCGACACAACTGGCAGAAGTTTGTTCAACGCAACTGGCACAAGTTTGTTTGACGTAACTGGCGCAAATTTGTTCGACGCAACTGTCACAAGTTTGTTCTACGCAACAGGCAAAAGTTTGTTGGATGCAACTGGCACAAGTTTGTTTAACGCAATTGGCACAAGTTTGTTAGACCCAACTGGCACAAGTTTGTTTGACTCAACTGTCACAAGTTTGTTCGACGCAACTGGCACAACTTTGTTTGACGCAACTGGCACAAGTTCGTTTGACGCAACTGGCACAAGGTTCTTCTACGCAACTGGCACAAGTTTGTTTGACACAACTGGCACAAGTTTGTTCTACGCAACTGGCACAAGTTTGTTTGACTCAACTGGCACAAGTTTGGTTGACGCAACTGGCACAAGTTTGTTAGACGCAACTGGCACAAGTTTGTTCGACGTAATAGGCACAAGTTTTTTCGACTCAATTGGTACAAGTTTGTTTGACGCAACTGGCACAAGTTTGTTTGACGCAAGAGGCACAAGTTTGTTTGACGCAACTGGCACAAGTTTGTTTGACGCAACTGGCACAAGTTTTTTTTTACCCAACTGGCACAAGTTTTCTCGAAGCAACTGGCACAAGTTTGTTCGCCATATCTGGCACTAGTTTGTTCTATGCAACTGGCATAAGTTTGTTCGACACAACTGGCTAAGTTTGTTCAACGTAACTGGCACAAGTGTGTTTGATGTAACTGGCGCAAGTTTGTTCGAGGCAACTGTCACAAGTTTGTTCGACGCAACTGGCAAAACTTTGTTCGATGCAACTGGCACAAGTTTGTTTAACGCAACTGGCACAAGTTTGTTCGACCCAACTGGCACAAGTTTGTTTGAATCAACTGGCACAAGTTTGTTTGACGCAACTGGCACAAGTTTGTTCTACGCAACTGGCACAAGTTTGTTTGACGCAACTGGCACAAGTTGGTTTGTCGCAACTGGCACAAGTTTGTTTGACGCATCTGGCACAAGTTTGTTAGACGCAACTGGCACAAGTTTGTTTGACGTAACTGGCACAAGTTTTTTCGACTCAATTGGTACAAGTTTGTTTGACGCAACTGGCACAAGTTTGTTTGACGCAAGAGGCACAAGTTTGTTTGACGCAACTGGCACAAGTTTGTTTGACGCAACTGGCACAAGTTTTTTTTACGCAACTGGCACAAGGTTTCTCGAAGCAACTTGCACAAGTTTGTTCGCCATATCTGGCACAAGTTTGTTCGACGCAAGTGGCACAAGTTTGTTCGACGCAAATGGCACAAGTTTGTTTGACGCAACTGGCACAAGTTTCTTCGACGCAACTGGCACAAGTTTGTTTGACGCAACTGGCACAAGTTTGTTCAACGCAACTGGCACAAGTTTGTTCTACGCAACTGGGACAAGTTTGTTCTATGCAACTGGCACTAGTTTGTTCTATGCAACTGGCATAAGTTTGTTTGACGCAACTGGTTCAAGTTTGTTCTACGCAACTGGCACAAGTTTGTTCGACACAACTGGCACATGTTTGTTCTACGCAACTCTTACTAGTTTGTTGTACACAACTGGCACAGGTTTGTTTGACACAACTGGCACAGGTTTGTTTGACACAACTGGCACAAGTTTGTTCTACGCAAATGGCAAATGTTTGTTCTATGCAACTGACACAAGTTTGTTTGACACAACTGGCACAAGTTTGTTCAACGCAACTGGCACAAGTTTGTTTGACGTAACTGGCGCAAGTTTGTTCGACGCAACTGGCACAAGTTTGTTCGATGCAACTGGCAAAGGTTTGTTCGATGCAACTGGCACAAGTTTGTTTAACGCAACTGGCACAAGTTTGTTCTACCCAACTGGCACAAGTTTGTTTGACTCAACTGGCACAAGTTTGTTTGACGCAACTGGCAAAAGTTTGTTTGACGCAACTGGCACAAGTTCGTTTGACGCAACTGGCACAAGGTTCTTCTACGCAACTGGCACAAGTTTGTTTGACGCAACTGGCACAAGTTTGTTCTACGCAACTGGCACAAGTTTGTTTGACGCAACTGGCACAAGTTTGTTTGACGCAACTGGCACAAGTTTTTTTTGACGCAACTGGCACAAGTTTGTTAGACGCAACTGGCACAAGTATGTTCGACGTAACGGGCACAAGTTTTTTCGACTCAATTGGTACAAGTTTGTTTGACGTAACTGGCACAAGTTTGTTTGACGCAAGAGCCACAAGTTTTTTTGACGCAACTGGCACAAGTTTGTTTGACGCAACTGGCACAAGTTTTTTTTTACGCAACTGGCACACGTTTTCTCGAAGCAACTGGCACAAGTTTGTTCTCCATATCTGGCACAAGTTTGTTCGACGCAACTGGCACAAGTTTGTTTGACGCAACTGGCACAAGTTTGTTAGACGCAACTGGCACAAGTTTGTTCAACGCAACTGGCACAAGTTTTTTCGAATCAATTGGCACAAGTTTGTTTGACGCAACTGGCACAAGTTTGTTTGACGCAACTGGCACAAGTTTGTTTGACGCAACTGGCACAGGTTTGTTTGACACAACTGGCACAAGTTTGTTCGACGCAACTGGCACAAGTTTCTTCGACACAACTGGCACAAGTTTGTTTGATGCAATTGGCACAAGTTTGTTCTACTCAACTGGCACAAGTTTGTTCTATGCAACTGGCACTAGTTTGTTTTACGCAACTGGCATAAGTTTGTTTGACGCAACTGGCACAAGTTTGTTCTACCAACTAGCACAAGTTTGTTCGACTCAACTGGCACAAGGTTGTTCTACGCAACTGGCACAAGTTTGTTCTACGTAACTGGCACAAGTTTGTTTGACGCAACTGGCACAAGTTTGTTCGACGCAACTGGCACAAGTTTGTTGGATGCCACTGGCACAAGTTTGTTTGACGAAACTGGCACAAGTTTTTTTGACGCAAATGGCACAAGTTTGTTAGACGCAACTGGCACAAGTTTGTTCGACGCAACTGGCACAAGTTTTTTCGACTCAAGAGGCACAAGTTTGTTTGACGCAACTAGAACAAGTTTGTTTGACACAACTGGCACAAGTTTGTTTGACGCAACTGGCACAAGTTTGTTTGACGCAACTGGCACAAGTTTATTTGACGCAACTGGCACAAGTTTTCTCGACGAAACTGGCACAAGTTTGTTCGCCGTAACTGGCACAAGTTAGTTCGACGCAACTGGCACAAGTTTGTTCGACGCAACTGGCACAAGTTTGTTCTACATAACTGGCACAAGTTTGTTCTATGCAACTGGCACAAGTTTGTTCTACGCATCTGGCATAAGTTTGTTTTATGCAACTGGCATTAGTTTGTTCTACGCAACTGGGACATGTTTGTTTGACGCAACTGGCACAAGTTTGTTCTACCCAACTGACACAAGTTTGTTCGACGCAACTGGCACAAGTTTGTTCTACGCAACTGACACAAGTTTGTTTGACACAACTGGCAGAAGTTTGTTCAACGCAACTGGCACAAGTCTGTTTGACGTAACTGGCGCAAGTTTGTTCGACGCAACTGGCACAAGTTTGTTCGACGCAACTGGCAAAAGTTTGTTCGATGCAACTGGCACAAGTTTGTTTAACGCAACTGGCACAAGTTTGTTAGACTCAACTGGCACAAGTTTGTTTGACTCAACTGGCACAAGTTTGTTCGACGCAACTGGCACAAGTTTGTTTGACGCAACTGGCACAAGTTCGTTTGACGCAACTGGCACAAGGTTCTTCTACGCAACTGGCACAAGTTTGTTTGACGCAACTGGCACAAGTTTGTTCTACGCAACTGGCACAAGTTTGTTTGACGCAACTGGCAGAAGTTTGGTTGACGCAACTGGCACAAGTTTGTTAGATGCAACTGGCACAAGTTTGTTCGACGTAACAGGCACAAGTTTTTTCGACTCAATTGGTACAAGTTTGTTTGACGCAACTGGTACAAGTTTGTTTGACGCAAGAGGCACAAGTTTGTTTGACGCAACTGGCACAAGTTTGTTTGACGCAACTGGCACAAGTTATTTTTTACGCAACTGGCACAAGTTTGTTCGCCATATCTGGCACAAGTTTGTTCGACGCAACTGTCACAAGTTCGTTCGACGCAAATGGCGCAAGTATGTTTGACGCAACTGTCACAAGTTTCTTCGACGCAACTGGCACAAGTTTGTTCGACGCAACTGGCACAAGTTTGTTTGACGCAACTGGCACAAGTTTGTTCTACGCAACTGGGACAAGTTTGTTCTATGCAACTGGCACTAGTTTGTTCTATGCAACTGGCATAAGTTTGTTTGACGCAACTGGTAAAAGTTTGTTCTACGCAACTGGCACAAGTTTGTTCGACACAACTGGCACAAGTTTGTTCTACGCAACTCTTACTAGTTTGTTGTACACAACTGGCACAGGTTTGTTTGACACAACTGGCACAAGTTTGTTCTACGCAAATGGCAAATGTTTGTTCTACGCATGTGGCACAAGTTTGTTCTATGCAACTGGCACTAGTGTGTTCTACGCAACAGGCACAAATTTGTTTGAAACAACTGGCACATGTTTGTTCTACCCAACTGGCACAAGTTTGTTCGACGCAACTGGCGCAAGTTTGTTTGATGCAACTGGCACAAGTTTGTTTGACATAACTAGCACAATTTTGTTTGACGCAACTGGCACAAGTTTGTTCGACACAACTGGAACAAGTTTGTTTAACGTAACTAGCATAAGTTTGTTCGACCCAACTGGCACAAGTTTGTTTGACACAACTGGCACAAGTTTGTTTGACGCAACTGGCACTAGGTTGTTCTACGCAACATGTAGAAGTTTGTTCTACGCAACTGGCACAAGTTTGTTTGACGCAACTGGCACAAGTTTGTTCTATGCAACTGGCAATAGTGTGTTCGATGCAACTGGCACAACTTTGTTCGACGCAACTGGCACAAGTTTGTTTGACGCAACTGTCACAAGTTTGTTAGACGCTACTGGCACAAGTTTGTTCAACGCAACTGGCACAAGTTTTTTTTAATCAATTGGCACAAGTTTGTTTGACGCAACTGGCACAAGTTTGTTTGACGCAATTGGCACAAGTTTGTTTGACGCAACTTGCACAAGTTTGTTTGACGCAACTGGCACAAGTTTATTTGACGCAACTGGCACAAGTTTTCTCGACGCAACTGGCACAAGTTTGTTCGCCGTAACTGGCACAAGTTTGTTTGACGCAACTGGCACAAGTTTTTTTTTACGCAACTGGCACAAGTTTTCTCGACGCAAGTGGCACAAGTTGGTTCGCCGTAACTGGCACAAGTTTGTTCGACGCAACTGGCACAAGTTTGTTCGACGCAACTGGCACAAGTTTGTTTGACGCAACTGGCACAAGTTTCTTCGACGCAACTGGCACAAGTTTGTTCGACAAACTGGCACTAGTTTGTTTGACGCAATTGGCACAAGTTTGTTCTACTCAACTGGAACAAGTTTGTTTTATGCAACTGGCACTAGTTTGTTTTACGCAACTGGCATAAGTTTGTTTGACGCAACTGGCACAAGTTTGTTCTACAAACTAGCACAAGTTTGTTCAACGCAACTGGCACAAGGTTGTTCTACGCAATTGGCACAAGTTTGTTCTACGCAACTGGCACAAGTTTGTTTGTCGCAACTGGCACAAGTTTGTTCTACGTAACTGGCACAAGTTTGTTGGATGCCACTGACACAAGTTTGTTCAACGAAACTGGCCCAAGTTTTTTTGACGCAACTGGCACAAGGTTGTTAGACGCAACTAGCACAAGTTTGTTCGACGCAACTGGCATATGTTTTTTCGACTCAAATGGCACAAGTTTGTTTGACGCAACTGGAACAAGTTTGTTTGACGCAACTGGCACAAGTTTGTTTGACGCAACTGGCACAAGTTTGGTTGACGCAACTGGCACAAGTTTATTTGACGCAACTGGCACAAGTTTTCTCGACGAAACTGGCACAAGTTTGTTCGCCGTAACTGGCACAAGTTTGTTCGACGCAACTGGCACAAGTTTGTTTGACACAAATGGCACAAGTTTGTTCTACATAACTGGTACAAGTTTGTTCTATGCAACTGGCACAAGTTTGTTCTACACATCTGGCACAGGTTTGTTCTGTGCAACTGGCACTAGTTTGTTCTACGCAACTGGCACAAATTTGTTGTACCCAACTGACACAAGTTTGTTCGACGCAACTGGCACAAGTTTGTTCTACGCAACTGACGCAAGTTTGTTTGACACAATTGGCAGAAGTTTGTTCAACGCAACTGGCACAAGTTTGTTGGACGTAACTGGCGCAAGTTTTTTCGACGCACCTGGCACAAGTTTGTTCGACGAAAAGTCAAAAGTTTGTTCTACGCAACTGGCACAAGTTTGTTTGACGCAACTGGCACAAGTTTGTTCTACGCAACTGGCACAAGTTTGTTTGACGCAACTGGCACAAGTTTGTTCGACGCAACTGGCACAAGTTTGTTAGACGCAACTGGCACAAGTTTGTTCGACATAACAGTCACAAGTTTTTTCGACTCAATTGGTACAAGTTTGTTTGATGCAACTGGCACAAGTTTGTTTGACGCAAAAGGCACAAGTTTGTTTGACGCAACTGGCACAAGTTTTTTTTTACGCAACTGGCGCAAGTTTTTTTTTACGCGACTGGCACAAGTTTTCTCGAAGCAACTGGCACAAGTTTGTTTGCCATATCTGGCACAAGTTTGTTCGACGCAACTGGCACAAGTTTGTTTGACGCAACTGGCACATGTTTGTTAGACGCAACTGGCACAAGTTTGTTTAACGCAACTGGCACAAGTTTTTTCGAATCAATTGGCACAAGTTTGTTTGACGCAACTGGCACAAGTTTGTTTGATGCAACTGGCACAAGTTTGTTTGACGCAACTGGCACAAGTTTGTTTGACGCAACTGGCACAACTTTTCTCGACGCAACTGGCACAAGTTGGTTCGCCGTAACTGGCACAAGTTTGTTTGACGCAACTGGCACAAGTTTATTTGACGCAACTGGCACAAGTTTTCTCGACGCAAGTGGTCAAGTTTGTTAGCCGTAACTGGCACAAGTTTGTTCGACGCAACTGGCACAAGTTTGTTCGACGCAACTGGCACAAGTTTGTTTGACGCAACTGCCACAAATTTCTTGGACGCAACTGGCACAAGTTTCTTCGACGCAACTGGCACAAGTTTGTTTGATGCAATTGGCACAAGTTTGTTCTACTCAACTGGCACAAGTTTGTTCTGTGCAACTGGCACTAGTTTGTTTTACGCAACTGGCATAAGTTTGTTTGACGCAACTGGCACAAGTTTGTTCTACCAACTAGCACAAGTTTGTTCGACTCAACTGGCACTAGGTTGTTCTACGCAACTGGCACAAGTTTCTCGAAGCAACTGGCACAAGTTTGTTCGCCATATCTGGCAAAAGTCTGTTCGACGCAACTGGCACAAGTTTGTTCAACGCAAATGGCACAAGTTTGTTTGACGCAACTGGCACAAGTTTCTTCGACGCAACTGGCACAAGTTTGTTCGACGCAACTGGCACAAGTTTGTTTGACGCAACTGGCACAAGTTTGTTCTACGCAACTGGCACAAGTTTGTTCTATGCAACTGGCACTAGTTTGTTCTATGCAACTGGCATAAGTTTGTTTGACACAACTGGTACAAGTTTGTTCTACGCAACAGGCATAAGTTTGTTCGACACAACTGGCACAAGTTTGTTCTATGCAACTCTTTCCAGTTTGTTCTACCCAACTGGCACAGGTTTGTTTGACACAACTGGCACAAGTTTGTTCTACGCAAATGGCAAATGTTTGTTCTACGCAACTGACACAAGTTTGTTTGACACAACTGGCAGAATTTTGTTCAACGCAACAGGCATAAGTTTGTTTGACGTAACTGGCACAAGTTTGTTCGACGCAACTGGCACAAGTTTGTTCGACGCAACTGGCAAAAGTTTGTTCGATGCAACTGGCACAAGTTTGTTTAACACAACTGGCACAAGTTTGTTCGACCCAACTCGCACAAGTTTGTTTGACTCAACTGGCACAAGTTTGTTTGACGCAACTGGCAAAAGTTTGTTTGATGCAACTGGCACAAGTTTGTTCTATGCAACTGGCACAAGGTTCTTCTACGCAACTGGCACAAGTTTGTTTGACGCAACTGGCACAAGTTTGTTTGACGCAACTGGCACAAGTTTGTTTGACGCAACTGGCACAAGTTTGTTTGACGCAACTGGCACAAGTTTTTTTTTACGCAACTGGCACAAGTTTGTTAGATGCAACTGGCACAAGTTTGTTTGACGTAACAGGCACAAGTTTTTTGGACTCAATTGGTACAAGTTTGTTTGACGCCTCTGGCACAAGATTGTTTGACTCAAGAGGCACAAGTTTGTTTGACGCAACTGGCAAACGTTTGTTCGATGCAACTGGCACAAGTTTTTTTTACGCAACTGGCACAAGTTTTCACGAAGCAACTGGCACAAGTTTGTTCGCCATATCTGGCACAAGTTTGTTCGACGCAACTGGCACAAGTTTGTTTGACGCAACTGGCACAAGTTTGTTAGACGCAACTGGCACAAGTTTGTTCAACGCAACTGGCACAAGTTTTTTCGAATCAATCGGCACAAGTTTGTTTGACGAAACTGGCACAAATTTGTTTGACACAACTGGCACAAGTTTGTTTGACGCAACTGGCACAAGTTTGTTTGACGCAACTGGCACAAGTTTATTTGATGCAACTGGCAAATCTTTTCTCGACACAGCTGGCAGAAGTTTGTTCGCCGTAACTGGCACAAGTTTGTTTGACGCAACTGGCACAAGTTTATTTGACGCAACTGGCACAAGTTTTCTCGACGCAAGTGGCACAAGTTTGTTCACCGTAACTGGCACAAGTTTGTTCGACGCAACTGGCACAAGTTTGTTCGACGCAACTGGCACAAGTTTGTTTGACGCAACTGGCACAAGTTTGTTCGACGCAACTGGCACAAGTTTGTTCGACGCAACTGGCACAAGTTTGTTTGATGCAATTGGCACAAGTTTGTTCTACTCAACTGGCACAAGTTTGTTCTATGCAACTGGCACTAGTTTGTTTTACGCAACTGGCATATGTTTGTTTGACGCAACTGGCACAAGTTTGTTCTACCAACTAGCACAAGTTTGTTCGACTCAACTGGCACATGGTCGTTCTACGCAACTGGCACAAGTTTGTTCTACGCAACTGGCACAAGTTTGTTTGACGCAACTGGCACAAGTTTGTTCGACGCAACTGGCAGAAGTTTGTTGGATGCCACTGGCACAAGTTTGTTTGACGAAACTGGCACAAGTTTTTTTGACGCAACTGGCACAAGTTTGTTAGACGCAACTGGCACAAGTTTATTTGACGCAACTGGCACAAGTTTTTTCGACTCAAGTGGCACAAGTTTGTTTGACGCAACTGGAACAAGTTTGTTTGACGCAACTGGCACAAGTTTGTTTGACGCAACTGGCACAAGTTTGTTCTACGCAACTGGCACAAGTTTATTTGACGCAACTGCCACAAGTTTGTTCGCCGTAACTGGCACAAGTTTGTTCGACGCAACTGGCACAAGTTTGTTCGACGCAAGTGGCACAAGTTTGTTCTACATAACTGGCACAAGTTTGTTCTATGCAACTGGCACAAGTTTGTTCTACGCAACTGGCACAAGTTTCTTCGACGCAACTGGCACAAGTTTGTTCGACGCAACTGGCACAAGTTTGTTTGACGCAACTGGCACAAGTTTGTTCTACCCAACTGACATAATTTTGTTCGACACAACTGGCAGAAGTTTGTTCAACGCAACTGGCACAAGTTTGTTTGACGTAACTGGCGCCAGTTTGTTCGACGCAACTGTCACAAGTTTGTTCGACGCAACTGGGAAAAGTTTGTTGGATGCAACTGGCACAAGTTTGTTTAACGCAACTGGCACAAGTTTGTTCGACCCAACTGGCACAAGTTTGTTTGACTCAACTGGCACAAGTTTGTTTGACGCAACTGGCACAAGTTCGTTTGACGCAACTGGCACAAGGTTCTTCTGCGCAACTGGCACAAGTTTGTTTGACGCAACTGGCACAAGTTTGTTCTATGCAACTGGCACAAGTTTGTTTGACGCAACTGGCACAAGTTTGTTTGTCGCAACTGGCACAAGTTTGTTTGATGCAACTGGCACAAGTTTGTTAGACGCAACTGGCACAAGTTTGTTCGACATAACTGGCACAAGTTTTTTCGATTCAATTGGTACAAGTTTGTTTGACGCAACTGGCACAAGTTTGTTTGACGCAAGAGGCACAAGTTTGTTTGACGCAACTGGCACAAGTTTGTTTGACGCAACTGGCACAAGTTTTTTTTTACGCAACTAGCACAAGTTTTCTCGAAGCAACTGGCACAAGTTTGTTCGCCATATCTGGCACAAGTTTGTTCGACGCAACTGGCACAAGTTTGTTCAACGCAAATGGCACAAGTTTGTTTGACGCAACTGGCACAATTTTCTTCGACGCAACTGGCACAAGTTTGTTTGACGCAACTGGCACAAGTTTGTTCTACGCAACTGGCACAAGTTTGTTCTATGCAACTGGCACTAGTTTGTTCTATGCAACTGGCATAAGTTTGTTTGACGCAACTGGTACAAGTTTGTTCTACGCAACTGGCACAAGTTTGTTCGACACAACTGGCACAAGTTTGTTCGACGCAACTGGCAAAAGTTTGTTCGATGCAACTGGCACAAGTTTGTTTAACGCAACTGGCACAAGTTTGTTCTACCCAACTGGCACAAGTTTGTTTGACTCAACTGGCACAAGTTTGTTTGACGCAACAGGCAAAAGTTTGTTTGACGCAACTGGCACAAGTTCTTTTGACGCAACTGGCACAAGGTTCCTCTACGCAACTGGCACAAGTTTTTTTGACGCAACTGGCACAAGTTTGTTCTACACAACTGGCACAAGTTTGTTTGGCGCAACTGGCACAAGTTTGTTTGACGCAACTGGTACAAGTTTTTTTTGACGCAACTGGCACAAGTTTGTTAGACGCAACTGGCACAAGTTTGTTTGACGTAACAGGCACAAGTTTTTTCGACTCAATTGGCACAAGTTTGTTTTGACGCAAGAGGCACAAGTTTTTTTGACGCAACTGGCACAAGTTTGTTTGACGCAACTGGCACAAGTTTTTTTTTACGCAACTGGCACAAGTTTTCTTGAAGCAACTAGCACAAGTTTGTTCGCCATATCTGGCACAAGTTTGTTCGACGTAACTGGCACAAGTTTGTTTGACGCAACTGGCACAAGTTTGTTAGACGCAACTGGCACAAGTTTGTTTAATGCAACTGGCACAAGTTTTTTCGAATCAATTGGCACAAGTTTGTTTGACGCAACTGGCACAAGTTTGTTTGACGCAACTGGCACAAGTTTGTTTGACGCAACTGGCACAAGTTTGTTTGACGCAACTGGCAAAAGTTTGTTCGACGCAACTGGCACAAGTTTGTTCGACACAACTGGCACAAGTTTGTTTGATGCAATTGGCACAAGTTTGTTCTACTCAACTAGCACAAGTTTGGTCTATGCAACTGGCACTAGTTTGTTTTACGCAACTGGCAAAAGTTTGTTTGACGCAACTGGCACAAGTTTGTTTGATGCAACAGGCACAAGTTTGTTCGACTCAACTGGCACAAGGTTGTTCTACGCAACTGGCACAAGTTTGTTCTACGCAACTGGCACAAGTTTCTTTGACGCAACTGGCACAAGTTTGTTTGACGCAACTGGCACAAGTTTTTTAGATGCCACTGGCACAAGTTTGTTTGACGAAACTGGCACAAGTTTTTTTGACACAACTGGCACAAGTTTGTTAGACGCAACTGGCACAAGTTTTTTTTTACGCAACTGGCTCAAGTTTTTTCGACTCAAGAGGCACAAGTTTGTTTGACGCAACTAGAACAAGTTTGTTTGACACAACTGGCACAAGTTTGTTTGACGCAACTGGCACAAGTTTGTTTGACGCAACTGGCACAAGTTTATTTGACGCAACTGGCACAAGTTTTCTCGACGAAACTGGCACAAGTTTGTTCGCTGTAACTGGCACAAGTTTGTTCGACGCAACTGGCACAAGTTTGTTAGACGCAACTGGCACAAGTTAGTTCTACATAACTGGCACAAGTTTGTTCTATGCAACTGGAACAAGTTTGTTCTACGCAACTGGCACAAGTTTGTTCTACGCATCTGGCACAAGTTTGTTCTATGCAACTGGCACTAGTTTGTTCTACGCAACTGGGACATGTTTATTTGACGCAACTGGCACAAGTTTGTTCTACCCAACTGACACAAGTTTGTTCAACGCAACTGGCACAAGTTTGTTCTACGCAACTGACACAAGCTTGTTTGATACAACTGGCAGAAGTTTGTTCAACGCAACTGGCACAAGTTTGTTTGACGTAACTGGCGCAAGTTTGTTCGACGCAACTGGCACAAGTTTGTTCGACGCAACTGGCAAAAGTTTGTTCGATGCAACTGGCACAAGTTTGTTTAACGCAACTGGCACAAGTTTGTTAGACCCAACTGGCACAAGTTTGTTTGACTCAACTGGCATAAGTTTGTTCGACGCAACTGGCACAATTTTGTTTGACGCAACTGGCACAAGTTCGTTTGACGCAACTGGCACAAGGTTCTTCTACGCAACTGGCACAAGTTTGTTTGACGCAACTGGCACAAGTTTGTTCTACGCAACTGACACAAGTTTGTTTGACGCAACTGGCACAAGTTTGTTTGACGCAACTGGCACAAGTTTATTTGACGCAACTGGCACAAGTTTTCTCGACGAAACTGGCACAAGTTTGTTCGCTGTAACTGGCACAAGTTTGTTCGACGCAACTGGCACAAGTTTGTTAGACGCAACTGGCACGAGTTAGTTCTACATAACTGGCACAAGTTTGTTCTATGCAACTGGAACAAGTTTGTTCTACGCAACTGGCACAAGTTTGTTCTATGCATCTGGCACAAGTTTGTTTGTCGCAACTGGCACTAGTTTGTTCTACGCAACTGGGACATGTTTGTTTGACGCAACTGGCACAAGTTTGTTCTACCCAACTGACACAAGTTTGTTCGACGCAACTGGCACAAGTTTGTTCTACGCAACTGACACAAGTTTGTTTGACACAACTGGCAGAAGTTTGTTCAACGCAACTGGCACAAGTTTGTTTGACGTAACTGGCGCAAGTTTGTTCGACGCAACTGGCACAAGTTTGTTCGACGCAACTGGCAAAAGTTTGTTCGATGCAACTGGCACAAGTTTGTTTAACGCAACTGGCACAAGTTTGTTAGACCCAACTGGCACAAGTTTGTTTGACTCAACTGGCACAAGTTTGTTCGACGCAACTGGCACAATTTAGTTTGACGCAACTGGCACAAGTTCGTTTGACGCAACTGGCACAAGGTTCTTCTACGCAACTGGCACAAGTTTGTTTGACGCAACTGGCACAAGTTTGTTCTACGCAACTGGCACAAGTTTGTTTGACGCAACTGGCACAAGTTTGGCTGACGCAACGGGCACAAGTTTGTTAGACGCAACTGGCACAAGTTTGTTCGACGTAACAGGCACAAGTTTTTTCGACTCAATTGGTACAAGTTTGTTTGACGCAACTGGCACAAGTTTGTTTGACGCAAGAGGCACAAGTTTGTTCTATGCATCTGGCACAAGTTTGTTTGACGCAACTAGCACAAGTTTTTTTTTACCCAACTGGCACAAGTTTTCTCGAAGCAACTGGCACAAGTTTGTGCGCCATATCTGGCACAAGTTTGTTCGACGCAACTGGCACAAGTTTGTTCGACGCAAAGGGCGCAAGATTGTTTGACGCAACTGTCACAAGTTTCTTCGACGCAACTGGCACAAGTTTGTTCGACGCAACTGGCACAAGTTTGTTCTACGCAACTGGGACAAGTTTGTTCTATGTAACTGGCACTAGTTTGTTCTATGCAACTGGCATAAGTTTGTTCGACACAACTGGCAGAAGTTTGTTCAACGCAACTGGCACAAGTTTGTTTGACGCAACTGTCAGAAGTTTGTTCGACGCAACTGGCAAAACTTTGTTCGATGCAACTGGCACAAGTTTGTTTAACGCAACCGGCACAAGTTTGTTCGACCCAACTGGCACAAGTTTGTTTGACGTAACAGGCACAAGTTTTTTCGACTCAATTGGCACAAGTTTGTTTGACGCAAGAGGCACAAGTTTTTTTGACGCAACTGGCACAAGTTTGTTTGACGCAACTGGCACAAGTTTTTTTTTACGCAACTGGCACAAGTTTTTTTTTACGCAACTGGCACAACTTTGTTCTACGCAACTGGGACAAGTTTGTTCTATGCAACTGGCACTAGTTTGTTCTATGCAACTGGCATAAGTTTGTTCGACACAAATGGCAGAAGTTTGTTGAACGCAACTGGCACAAGTTTGTTTGACGTAACTGGCGCAAGTTTGTTCGACGCAACTGTCTGAAGTTTGTTCGACGCAACTGGCAAAACTTTGTTCGATGCAACTGGCACAAGTTTGTTTAACGCAACTGGCACAAGTTTGTTAGATGCAACTGGCACAAGTTTGTTCGACGTAACTGGCACAAGTTTTTTCGACTCAATTGGTACAAGTTTGTTTGACGCAACTGGCACAAGTTTGTTTGACGCAACTGGCACAAGTTTTTTTTACGCAACTGGCACAAGTTTGTTTGACGCAACTGGCACAAGTTTTTTTTTACGCGACTGGCACAAGTTTTCTCGAAGCAACTGGCACAAGTTTGTTCGCCATATCTGGCACAAGTTTGTTCGTCGCAAGTGGCACAAGTTTGTTTGACGCAACTGGCACAAGTTTGTTAGACGCAAGTGGCACAAGTTTGTTTGACGCAACTGGCACAAGTTTCTTCGAAGCAACTGGCACAAGTTTGTTCGACGCACCTGGCACAAGTTTGTTCAACGCAACTGGCACAAGTTTGTTCTACGCAACTGGGACAAGTTTGTTCTATGCAACTGGCACTAGTTTGTTCTATGCAACTGGCATTAGTTTGTTTGACGCAACTGGTACAAGTTTGTTCTACGCAACTGGCACAAGTTTGTTCGACACAACTGGCACAAGTTTGTTCTACGCAACTCTTACTAGTTTGTTGTACACAACTGGCACAGGTTTGTTTGACACAACTGGCACAAGTTTGTTCTACGCAAATGGCAAATGTTTGTTCTACGCAACTGACACAAGTTTGTTTGACACAACTGGCAGAAGTTTGTTCAACGCAACTGGCACAAGTTTGTTTGACGTAACTGGCACAAGTTTGTTCGACGCAACTGGCATAAGTTTGTTCGATGCAACTGGCAAAAGTTTGTTTGATGCAACTGGCACAAGTTTGTTTAACGCAACTGGCACAAGTTTGTTCTACCCAACTGGCACAAGTTTGTTTGACTCAACAGGCACAAGTTTGTTTGACGCAACTGGCAAAAGTTTGTTTGACGCAACTGGCACAAGTTCGTTTGACGCAACTGGCACAAGGTTCTTCTACGCAACTGGCACAAGTTTGTTTGATGCAACTGGCACAAGTTTGTTCTACGCAACTGGGACAAGTTTGTTTGATGCAATTGGCACAAGTTTGTTTGACGCAACTGGCACAAGTTTTTTTTGACGCAACTGGCACAAGTTTGTTAGACGCAACTGGCACAAGTTTGTTCGATGTAACAGGCACAAGTTTTTTCGACTCAATTGGTACAAGTTTGTTTGACGCAACTGGCTCAAGTTTGTTTGACGCAAGAGGCACAAGTTTATTTGACGCAACTGGTACAAGTTTGTTTGACGCAACTGGCACAAGTTTTTTTTTTACGCAACTGGCACAAGTTTTCTCGAAGCAACTGGCACAAGTTTGTTCGCCATATCTGGCACAAGTTTGTTCGACGCAACTGGCACAAGTTTGTTTGACGCAACTGGCACAAGTTTGTTAGACGCAACTGGCACAAGTTTGTTCAACGCAACTGGCACAAGTTTTTTCGAATCAATTGGCACAAGTTTGTTTGATGCAACTGGCACAAGTTTGTTTGACGCAACTGGCACAAGTTTGTTTGACGCAATTGGCATAAGTTTGTTTGACGCAACTGGCACAAGTTTGTTTGACACAACTGGCAAAAGTTTGTTCGACGCAACTGGCACAAGTTTCTTCAACACAACTGGCAGAAGTTTGTTTGATGCAATTGGCACAAGTTTGTTCTACTCAACTGGCACAAGTTTGTTCTATGCAACTGGCAGAAGTTTGTTTGATGCAATTGGCACAAGTTTGTTCTACTCAACTGGCACAAGTTTGTTCTATGCAACTGGCACTAGTTTGTTTTACGCAACTGGCATAAGTTTGTTTGACGCAACTGGCACAAGTTTGTTCTACCAACTAGCACAAGTTTGTTCGACTCAACTGGCACAAGGTTGTTCTACGCAACTGGCACAAGTTTGTTCTACGCAACTGGCACAAGTTTGTTTGACGCAACTGGCACAAGTTTGTTCGACGCAACTGGCACAAGTTTGTTGGATGCCACTGGCACAAGTTTGTTTGACGAAACTGGCACAAGTTTTTTTGACGCAACTGGCACAAGTTTGTTCGACGCAACTGGCACAAGTTTTTTCGACTCAAGAGGCACAAGTTTGTTTGGCGCAACTAGAACAAATTTGTTTGACACAACTGGCACAAGTTTGTTTGACGCAACTGGCACAAGTTTGTTTGAAGCAACTGGCACAAGTTTATTTGACACAACTGGCACAAGTTTTCTCAACGAAACTGGCACAAGTTTGTTCACCGTAACTGGCACAAGTTAGTTCAACGCAACTGGCACAAGTTTGTTCGACGCAACTGGCACAAGTTTGTTCTACATAACTGGCACAAGTTTGTTCTATGCATCTGGCACAAGTTTGTTCTACGCAACTGGCACAAGTTTGTTCTACGCATCTGGCACAAGTTTGTTCTATGCAACTGGCACTTGTTTGTTCTACGCAACTGGGACATGTTTGTTTGACACAACTGGCACAAGTTTGTTCTACTCAACTGACACAAGTTTGTTCGACGCAACTGGCACAAGTTTGTTCTACGCAACTGACACAAGTTTGTTTGACACAAATGGCAGAAGTTTGTTCAACGCAACTGGCACAAGTTTGTTTGACGTAACTGGCGCAAGTTTGTTCGACGCAACTGGCACAAGTTTGTTCGACGCAACTGGCAAAAGCTTGTTCGATGCAACTGGCACAAGTTTGTTTAACGCAACTGGCACAAGTTTGTTAGACTCAACTGGCACAAGTTTGTTTGACTCAACTGGCACAAGTTTGTTCGACGCAACTGGCACAAGTTTGTTTGACGCAACTGGCACAAGTTCGTTTGACGCAACTGGCACAAGGTTCTTCTACGCAACTGGCACAAGTTTGTTTGACGCAACTGGCACAAGTTTGTTCTACGCAACTGGCACAAGTTTGTTTGACGCAACTGGCACAAGTTTGGTTGACGCAACTGGCACAAGTTTGTTAGACGCAACTGGCACAAGTTTGTTCGACGTAACTGGCACAAGTTTTTTCGACTCAGTTGGTACAAGTTTGTTTGACGCAACAGGCACAAGTTTGTTTGACGCAAGAGGCACAAGTTTGTTTGACTCAACTGGCACAAGTTTGTTTGACGCAACTGGCACAAGTTTTTTTTTACGCAACTGGCACAAGTTTGTTCGCCATATCTGGCACAAGTTTCTTCGACGCAACTGTCACAAGTTCGTTCGACGTAAATGGCGCAAGTTTGTTTGACGCAACTGGCACAAGTTTGTTTGACGCAACTGGCACAAGTTTGTTCTACGCAACTGGGACAAGTTTGTTCTATGCAACTGGCACTAGTTTGTTCTATGCAACTGGCATAAGTTTGTTTGACGCAACTGTTACAAGTTTGTTCTACGCAACTGGCACAAGTTTGTTCGACACAACTGGCACAAGTTTGTTCTACGCAACTCTTACTAGTTTGTTGTACACAACTGGCACAGGTTTGTTCGACGCAACTGGCACAAGTTTGTTTGACGCAACTGGCACAAGTTTCTTCGACGCAACTGGGACAAGTTTGTTCGACGAACTGGCACAAGTTTGTTTGACGCAATTGGCACAAGTTTGTTCTACTCAACTGGAACAAGTTTGTTCTATGCAACTGGCACTAGTTTGTTTTACGCAACTGGCATAAGTTTTTTGACGCATCTGGCACAAGTTTGTTCTACAAACTAGCACAAGTTTGTTTGACGCAACTGGCACAAGGTTGTTCTACGCAATTGGCCCAAGTTTGTTCTACGCAACTGGCACAAGTTTGTTTGACGCAACTGGCACAAGTTTGTTCTACGTAACTGGCACAAGTTTGTTGGATGCCACTGACACAAGTTTGTTCGACGAAACTGGCCCAAGTTTTTTTGACGTAAATGGCACAAGTTTGTTAGATGCAACTGGCACAAGTTTGTTCGACGCAACTGGCACAAGTTTTTTCGACTCAATTGGCACAAGTTTGTTTGACGCAACTGGAACAAGTTTGTTTGACGCAACTGGCACAAGTTTGTTTGGCGCAACTGGCAAAAGTTTGTTTGACGCAACTGGCACAAGTTTATTTGACGCAACTGGCACAAGTTTTCTCAACGAAACTGGTACAAGTTTGTTCGCCGTAACTGGCACAAGTTTGTTCGCCGTAACTGGCACAAGTTTGTTCGACGCAACTGGCACAAGTTTGTTTGACGCAAATGGCACAAGTTTGTTCTACATAACTGGCACAAGTTTGTTCTATGCAACTGGCACAAGTTTGTTCTACGCAATTGGCACAAGTTTGTTCTACGCATCTGGCACAAGTTTGTTCTATGCAACTGGCACTAGTTTGTTCTACACAACTGGCACAAATTTGTTCTACCCAACTGACACAAGTTTGTTCGACGCAACTGGCACAAGTTTGTTCTACGCAACTGACACAAGTTTGTTTGACACAATTGGCAGAAGTTTGTTCAACGCAACTGGCACAAGTTTGTTGGACGCAACTGGCGCAAGTTTTTTCGACGCAACTGGCACAAGTTTGTTCGACGAAAAGGGCAAAAGTTTGTTCTACGCAACTGGCACAAGTTTGTTTGACGCAACTGGCACAAGTTTGTTCTACGCAACTGGCACAAGTTTGTTTGACGCAACTGGCACAAGTTTGTTCGACGCAACTGGCACAAGTTTGTTAGACGCAACTGGCACAAGTTTGTTCGACATAACAGTCACAAGTTTTTTCGACTTAATTGGTACAAGTTTGTTTGATGCAACTGGCACAAGTTTGTTTGACGCAAGAGGCACAAGTTTGTTTGACGCAACTGGCACAAGTTTGTTTCACGCAACTGGCACAGGTTTTTTTTTACGCGACTTGCATAAGTTTTCTCGAAGCAACTGGCACAAGTTTGTTCGCCATATCTGGCACAAGTTTGTTCGGCGCAACTGGCACAAGTTTGTTTGACGCAACTGGCACATGTTTGTTAGACGCAACTGGCACAAGTTTGTTCAACGCAACTGGCACAAGTTTTTTCAAATCAATTGGCACAAGTTTGTTTGACGCAACTGGCACAAGTTTGTTTGACGCAATTGGCACAAGTTTGTTTGACGCAACTGGCACAAGTTTGTTTGACGCAACTGGCACAAGTTTATTTGACGCAACTGACACAACTTTTCTCGACACAACTGGCACAAGTTGGTTCGCCGTAACTGGCACAAGTTTGTTTGACGCAACTGGCACAAGTTTATTTGACGCAACTGGCACAAGTTTTCTCGACGCAAGTGGCACAAGTTTGTTTGACGCAACTGCCACAAATTTCTTCGACGCAACTGGCACAAGTTTGTTCGTCGCAACTGGCACAAGTTTGTTCGACGCAACTTACACAAGTTTCTTTGATGTAATTGGCACAAGTTTGTTCTACTCAACTGGCACAGGTTTGTTCTATGCAACTGGCACTAGTTTGTTTTACGCAACTGGCATAAGTTTGTTTGACGCAACTGGCACAAGTTTGTTCTACCAACTAGCACAAGTTTGCTTGGCTCAACTGGCACAAGGTTGTTCTACGCAACTGGCACAAGTTTGTTCTACGCAACTGGCATAAGTTTGTTTGACGCAACTGGCACAAGTTTGTTCGACGCAACTGGTACAAGTTTGGTGGATGCCACTGGCACTAGTTTGTTTGACGAAACTGGCCCAAGTTTTTTTGACGCAACTGGCACAAGTGTGTTAGACGCAACTGGCAAAAGTTTGTTTGACGCAACTGGCACAAGTTTGTTTGACGCAACTAGCACAAAATTATTTGACGCAACTGGCACAAGTTTTCTCGACGAAACTGGCACAAGTTTGTTCGCCGTAACTGGCACAAGTTTGTTCGACGCAACTGGCACAAGTTTGTTCGACGCAACTGGCACAAGTTTGTTCTACATAACAGGCACAAGTTTGTTCTGTGCAACTGGCACAAGTTTGTTCTACGCAACTGGCACAAGATTGTTCTACGCATCTGGCACAAGTTTGTTCTATGCAACTGGCACTAGTTTGTTCTACGCAACAGCGACATGTTTGTTTGACGCAACTGGCACAAGTTTGTTCTACACAACTGACACAAGTTTGTTCGACGCAACTGGCACAAGTTTGTTCTACGCAACTGACACAAGTTTGTTTGACACAACTAGCAGAAGTTTGTTCAGCGCAACTGGCACAAGTTTGTTCGACCCAACTGGCACAAGTTTGTTTGACTCAACTGGCACAAGTTTGTTTGACGCAACTGGCACAAGTTCGTTTGACGCAACTGGCACAAGGTTCTTCTACGCAACTGGCACAAGTTTGTTCTATGCAACTGGCACAAGTTTGTTCTATGCAACTGGCACAAGTTTGTTTGACGCAACTGGCACAAGTTTGTTTGTCACAACTGGCACAAGTTTGTTTGATGCAACTGGCACAAGTTTGTTAGATGCAACTGGCACAAGTTTGTTCGACATAACTGGCACAAGTTTTTTCGATTCAATTGGTACAAGTTTGTTTGACGCAACTGGCACAAGTTTGTTTGACGCAAGAGGCACAAGTTTGTTTGACTCAACTGGCACAAGTTTGTTTGACGCAACTGGCACAAGTTTTTTTTTACGCAACTAGCACAAGTTTTCTCGAAGCAACTGGCACAAGTTTGTTCGCCATATCTGGCACAAGTTTGTTCGACGCAACTGGCACAAGTTTGTTCGACGCAAATGGCACAAGTTTGTTTGACGCAACTGGCACAATTTTCTTCGACGCAACTGGCACAAGTTTGTTCGACGCACCTGGCACAAGTTTGTTTGACGCAACTGGCACAAGTTTGTTCTACGCAACTGGCACAAGTTTGTTCTATGCAACTGGCACTAGTTTGTTCTATGCAACTGGCATAAGTTTGTTTGACGCAACTGGTACCTGTTTGTTCTACGCAACTGGCACAAGTTTGTTCGACACAACTGGCACAAGTTTGTTCGACGCAACTGGCAAAAGTTTGTTCGATGCAACTGGCACAAGTTTGTTTAACGCAACTGGCACAAGTTTGTTCTACCCAACTGGCACAAGTTTGTTTGACTCAACTGGCACAAGTTTGTTTGACGCAACAGGCAAAAGTTTTTTTGACGCAACTGGCACAAGTTCTTTTGACGCAACTGGCACAAGGTTCCTCTACGCAACTGGCACAAGTTTTTTTGACGCAACTGGCACAAGTTTGTTCTACACAACTGGCACAAGTTTGTTTGGCGCAACTGGCACAAGTTTGTTTGACGCAACTGGTACAAGTTTTTTTTGACGCAACTGGCACAAGTTTGTTAGACGCAACTGGCACAAGTTTGTTTGACGTAACAGGCACAAGTTTTTTCGACTCAATTGGCACAAGTTTGTTTTGACGCAAGAGGCACAAGTTTTTTTGACGCAACTGGCACAAGTTTGTTTGACGCAACTGGCAAAAGTTTTTTTTTACGCAACTGGCACAAGTTTTCTTGAAGCAACTAGCACAAGTTTGTTCGCCATATCTGGCACAAGTTTGTTCGACGTAACTGGCACAAGTTTGTTTGACGCAACTGGCACAAGTTTGTTAGACGCAACTGGCACAAGTTTGTTTAATGCAACTGGCACAAGATTTTTCGAATCAATTAGCACAAGTTTGTTTGACGCAACTGGCACAAGTTTGTTTGACGCAACTGGCACAAGTTTGTTTGATGCAACTGGCACAAGTTTGTTTGACGCAACTGGCAAAAGTTTGTTCGACGCAACTGGCACAAGTTTGTTCGACACAACTGGCACAAGTTTGTTTGATGCAATTGGCACAAGTTTGTTCTACTCAACTAGCACAAGTTTGGTCTATGCAACTGGCACTAGTTTGTTTTACGCAACTGGCAAAAGTTTGTTTGACACAACTGGCACAAGTTTGTTTGATGCAACAGGCACAAGTTTGTTCGACTCAACTGGCACAAGGTTGTTCTACGCAACTGGCACAAGTTTGTTCTACGCAACTGGCACAAGTTTCTTTGACGCAACTGGCACAAGTTTGTTCGACGCAACTGGCACAAGTTTGTTGGATGCCACTGGCACAAGTTTGTTTGACGAAACTGGCACAAGTTTTTTTGACGCAACTGGCACAAGTTTGTTAGACGCAACTGGCACAAGTTTTTTTTTACGCAACTGGCACAAGTTTTTTCGACTCAAGAGGCACAAGTTTGTTTGACGCAACTAGAACAAGTTTGTTTGACACAACTGGCACAAGTTTGTTTGACGCAACTGGCACAAGTTTGTTTGACGCAACTGGCACAAGTTTATTTGACGCAACTGGCACAAGTTTTCTCGACGAAACTGGCACAAGTTTGTTCGCTGTAACTGGCACAAGTTTGTTCGACGCAATTGGCACAAGTTTGTTAGACGCAACTGGCACAAGTTAGTTCTACATAACTGGCACAAGTTTGTTCTATGCAACTGGAACAAGTTTGTTCTACGCAACTGGCACAAGTTTGTTCTACGCATCTGACACAAGTTTGTTCTATGCAACTGGCACTAGTTTGTTCTACGCAACTGGGACATGTTTATTTGACGCAACTGGCACAAGTTTGTTCTACCCAACTGACTCAAGTTTGTTCAACGCAACTGGCACAAGTTTGTTCTACGCAACTGACACAAGCTTGTTTGATACAACTGGCAGAAGTTTGTTCAACGCAACTGGCACAAGTTTGTTTGACGTAACTGGCGCAAGTTTGTTCGACGCAACTGGCACAAGTTTGTTCGACGCAACTGGCAAAAGTTTGTTCGATGCAACTGGCACAAGTTTGTTTAACGCAACTGGCACAAGTTTGTTAGACCCAACTGGCACAAGTTTGTTTGACTCAACTGGCATAAGTTTGTTCGACGCAACTGGCACAATTTTGTTTGACGCAACTGGCACAAGTTCGTTTGACGCAACTGGCACAAGGTTCTTCTACGCAACTGGCACAAGTTTGTTTGACGCAACTGGCACAAGTTTGTTCTACGCAACTGACACAAGTTTGTTTGACGCAACTGGCACAAGTTTGTTTGACGCAACTGGCACAAGTTTATTTGACGCAACTGGCACAAGTTTTCTCGACGAAACTGGCACAAGTTTGTTCGCTGTAACTGGCACAAGTTTGTTCGATGCAACTGGCACAAGTTTGTTAGACGCAACTGGCACAAGTTAGTTCTACATAACTGGCACAAGTTTGTTCTATGCAACTGGAACAAGTTTGTTCTACGTAACTGGCACAAGTTTGTTCTACGCATCTGGCACAAGTTTGTTTGTCGCAACTGGCACTAGTTTGTTCTACGCAACTGGGACATGTTTGTTTGACGCAACTGGCACAAGTTTGTTCTACCCAACTGACACAAGTTTGTTCGACGCAACTGGCACAAGTTTGTTCTACGCAACTGACATAAGTTTGTTTAACACAACTGGCAGAAGTTTGTTCAATGCAACTGGCACAAGTTTGTTTGACGTAACTGTCGCAAGTTTGTTCGACGCAACTGGCACAAGTTTGTTCGATGCAACTGGCAAAAGTTTGTTCGATGCAACTGGCACAAGTTTGTTTAACGCAACTGGCACAAGTTTGTTAGACCCAACTGGCACAAGTTTGTTTGACTCAACTGGCACAAGTTTGTTCGACGCAACTGGCACAATTTAGTTTGACGCAACTGGCACAAGTTCGTTTGACGCAACTGGCACAAGGTTCTTCTACGCAACTGGCACAAGTTTGTTTGACGCAACTGGCACAAGTTTGTTCTACGCAACTGGCACAAGTTTGTTTGACGCAACTGGCACAAGTTTGGTTGACGCAACGGGCACAAGTTTGTTAGACGCAACTGGCACAAGTTTGTTCGACGTAACAGGCACAAGTTTTTTCGACTCAATTGGTACAAGTTTGTTTGACGCAACTGGCACAAGTTTGTTTGACGCAAGAGGCACAAGTTTGTTCTATGCATCTGGCACAAGTTTGTTTGACGCAACTAGCACAAGTTTTTTTTTACCCAACTGGCACAAGTTTTCTCGAAGCAACTGGCACAAGTTTGTTCGCCATATCTGGCACAAGTTTGTTCGACGCAACTGGCACAAGTTTGTTCGACGCAAAGGGCGCAAGATTGTTTGACGCAACTGTCACAAGTTTCTTCGACGCAACTGGCACAAGTTTGTTCGACGCAACTGGCACAAGTTTGTTTGACGCAACTGGCACAAGTTTGTTCTACGCAACTGGGACAAGTTTGTTCTATGTAACTGGCACTAGTTTGTTCTATGCAACTGGCATAAGTTTGTTCGACACAACTGGCAGAAGTTTGTTCAACGCAACTGGCACAAGTTTGTTTGACGTAACTGGCGCAAGTTTGTTCGACGCAACTGTCAGAAGTTTGTTCGACGCAACTGGCAAAACTTTGTTCGATGCAACTGGTACAAGTTTGTTTAACGCAACCGGCACAAGTTTGTTCGACCCAACTGGCACAAGTTTGTTTGACGTAACAGGCACAAGTTTTTTCGACTCAATTGGCACAAGTTTGTTTGACGCAAGAGGCACAAGTTTTTTTGACGCAATTGGCACAAGTTTGTTTGACGCAACTGGCACAAGTTTTTTTTTACGCAACTGGCACAAGTTTTTTTTTACGCAACTGGCACAACTTTGTTCTACGCAACTGGGACAAGTTTGTTCTATGCAACTGGCACTAGTTTGTTTTATGCAACTGGCATAAGTTTGTTCGACACAAATGGCAGAAGTTTGTTGAACGCAACTGGCACAAGTTTGATTGACGTAACTGGCGCAAGTTTGTTCGACGCAACTGTCTAAAGTTTGTTCGACGCAACTGGCAAAACTTTGTTCGATGCAACTGGCACAAGTTTGTTTAACGCAACTGGCACAAGTTTGTTAGATGCAACTGGCACAAGTTTGTTCGACGTAACTGGCACAAGTTTTTTCGACTCAATTGGTACAAGTTTGTTTGACGCAACTGGCACAAGTTTGTTTGACGCAACTGGCACAAGTTTTTTTTTACGCAACTGGCACAAGTTTGTTTGACGCAACTGGCACAAGTTTTTTTTTACGCAACTGGCACAAGTTTTCTCGAAGCAACTGGCACAAGTTTGTTTGCCATATCTGGCACAAGTTTGTTCGTCGCAAGTGGCACAAGTTTGTTTGACGCAACTGGCACAAGTTTGTTAGACGCAAGTGGCACAAGTTTGTTTGACGCAACTGGCACAAGTTTCTTCGAAGCAACTGGCACAAGTTTGTTCGACGCAACTGGCACAAGTTTGTTCAACGCAACTGGCACAAGTTTGTTCTACACAACTGGGACAAGTTTGTTCTATGCAACTGGCACTAGTTTGTTCTATGCAACTGGCATTAGTTTGTTTGATGCAACTGGTACAAGTTTGTTCTACGCAACTGGCACAAGTTTGTTCGACACAACTGGCACAAGTTTGTTCTACGCAACTCTTACTAGTTTGTTGTACACAACTGGCACAGGTTTGTTTGACACAACTGGCACAAGTTTGTTCTACGCAAATGGCAAATGTTTGTTCTACGCAACTGACACAAGTTTGTTTGACACAACTGGCAGAAGTTTGTTCAACGCAACTGGCACAAGTTTGTTTGACGTAACTGGCACAAGTTTGTTCGACGCAACTGGCATAAGTTTGTTCGATGCAACTGGCAAAAGTTTGTTCGATGCAACTGGCACAAGTTTGTTTAACGCAACTGGCACAAGTTTGTTCTACCCAACTGGCACAAGTTTGTTTGACTCAACTGGCACAAGTTTGTTTGACGCAACTGGCAAAAGTTTGTTTGACGCAACTGGCACAAGTTCGTTTGACGCAACTGGCACAAGGTTCTTCTACGCAACTGGCACAAGTTTGTTTGATGCAACTGGCACAAGTTTGTTCTATGCAACTGGGACAAGTTTGTTTGATGCAATTGGCACAAGTTTGTTTGACGCAACTGGCACAAGTTTTTTTTGACGCAACTGGCACAAGTTTGTTAGACGCAACTGGCACAAGTTTGTTCGACGTAACAGGCACAAGTTTTTTCGACTCAATTGGTACAAGTTTGTTTGACGCAACTGGCTCAAGTTTGTTTGACGCAAGAGGCACAAGTTTATTTGACGCAACTGGTACAAGTTTGTTTGACGCAACTGGCACAAGTTTTTTTTTACGCAACTGGCACAAGTTTTCTCGAAGCAACTGGCACAAGTTTGTTCGCCATATCTGGCACAAGTTTGTTCGACGCAACTGGCACAAGTTTGTTTGACGCAACTGGCACAAGTTTGTTAGACGCAACTGGCACAAGTTTGTTCAACGCAACTGGCACAAGTTTTTTTGAATCAATTGGCACAAGTTTGTTTGATGCAACTGGCACAAGTTTGTTTGACGCAACTGGCACAAGTTTGTTTGACGCAACTGGCATAAGTTTGTTTGACGCAACTGGCACAAGTTTGTTTGACACAACTGGCAAAAGTTTGTTCGACGCAACTGGCACAAGTTTCTTCAACACAACTGGCAGAAGTTTGTTTGATGTAATTGGCACAAGTTTGTTCTACTCAACTGGCACAAGTTTGTTCTATGCAACTGGCACTAGTTTGTTTTACGCAACTGGCATAAGTTTGTTTGACGCAACTGGCACAAGTTTGTTCTACGCAACTGGGACAAGTTTGTTCTATGTAACTGGCACTAGTTTGTTCTATGCAACTGGCATAAGTTTGTTCGACACAACTGGCAGAAGTTTGTTCAACGCAACTGGCACAAGTTTGTTTGACGTAACTGGCGCAAGTTTGTTCGACGCAACTGTCAGAAGTTTGTTCGACGCAACTGGCAAAACTTTGTTCGATGCAACTGGCACAAGTTTGTTTAACGCAACCGGCACAAGTTTGTTCGACCCAACTGGCACAAGTTTGTTTGACGTAACAGGCACAAGTTTTTTCGACTCAATTGGCACAAGTTTGTTTGACGCAAGAGGCACAAGTTTTTTTGACGCAATTGGCACAAGTTTGTTTGACGCAACTGGCACAAGTTTGTTCGACGCAACTGGCACAAGTTTTTTTTTACGCAACTGGCACAACTTTGTTCTACGCAACTGGGACAAGTTTGTTCTATGCAACTGGCACTAGTTTGTTTTATGCAACTGGCATAAGTTTGTTCGACACAAATGGCAGAAGTTTGTTGAACGCAACTGGCACAAGTTTGATTGACGTAACTGGCGCAAGTTTGTTCGACGCAACTGTCTGAAGTTTGTTCGACGCAACTGGCAAAACTTTGTTCGATGCAACTGGCACAAGTTTGTTTAACGCAACTGGCACAAGTTTGTTAGATGCAACTGGCACAAGTTTGTTCGACGTAACTGGCACAAGTTTTTTCGACTCAATTGGTACAAGTTTGTTTGACGCAACTGGCACAAGTTTGTTTGACGCAACTGGCACAAGTTTTTTTTTACGCAACTGGCACAAGTTTGTTTGACGCAACTGGCACAAGTTTTTTTTTACGCAACTGGCACAAGTTTTCTCGAAGCAACTGGCACAAGTTTGTTTGCCATATCTGGCACAAGTTTGTTCGTCGCAAGTGGCACAAGTTTGTTTGACGCAACTGGCACAAGTTTGTTAGACGCAAGTGGCACAAGTTTGTTTGACGCAACTGGCACAAGTTTCTTCGAAGCAACTGGCACAAGTTTGTTCGACGCAACTGGCACAAGTTTGTTCAACGCAACTGGCACAAGTTTGTTCTACGCAACTGGGACAAGTTTGTTCTATGCAACTGGCACTAGTTTGTTCTATGCAACTGGCATTAGTTTGTTTGACGCAACTGGTACAAGTTTGTTCTACGCAACTGGCACAAGTTTGTTCGACACAACTGGCACAAGTTTGTTCTACGCAACTCTTACTAGTTTGTTGTACACAACTGGCACAGGTTTGTTTGACACAACTGGCACAAGTTTGTTCTACGCAAATGGCAAATGTTTGTTCTACGCAACTGACACAAGTTTGTTTGACACAACTGGCAGAAGTTTGTTCAACGCAACTGGCACAAGTTTGTTTGACGTAACTGGCACAAGTTTGTTCGACGCAACTGGCATAAGTTTGTTCGATGCAACTGGCAAAAGTTTGTTCGATGCAACTGGCACAAGTTTGTTTAACGCAACTGGCACAAGTTTGTTCTACCCAACTGGCACAAGTTTGTTTGACTCACCTGGCACAAGTTTGTTTGACGCAACTGGCAAAAGTTTGTTTGACGCAACTGGCACAAGTTCGTTTGACGCAACTGGCACAAGGATCTTCTACGCAACTGGCACAAGTTTGTTTGATGCAACTGGCACAAGTTTGTTCTACGCAACTGGGACAAGTTTGTTTGATGCAATTGGCACAAGTTTGTTTGACGCAACTGGCACAAGTTTTTTTTTGACGCAACTGGCACAAGTTTGTTAGACGCAACTGGCACAAGTTTGTTCGACGTAACAGGCACAAGTTTTTTCGACTCAATTGGTACAAGTTTGTTTGACGCAACTGGCTCAAGTTTGTTTGACGCAAGAGGCACAAGTTTATTTGACGCAACTGGTACAAGTTTGTTTGACGCAACTGGCACAAGTTTTTTTTTACGCAACTGGCACAAGTTTTCTCGAAGCAACTGGCACAAGTTTGTTCGCCATATCTGGCACAAGTTTGTTCGACGCAACTGGCACAAGTTTGTTTGACGCAACTGGCACAAGTTTGTTCAACGCAACTGGCACAAGTTTTTTTGAATCAATTGGCACAAGTTTGTTTGATGCAACTGGCACAAGTTTGTTTGACGCAACTGGCACAAGTTTGTTTGACGCAACTGGCATAAGTTTGTTTGACGCAACTGGCACAAGTTTGTTTGACACAACTGGCAAAAGTTTGTTCGACGCAACTGGCACAAGTTTCTTCAACACAACTGGCAGAAGTTTGTTTGATGTAATTGGCACAAGTTTGTTCTACTCAACTGGCACAAGTTTGTTCTATGCAACTGGCACTAGTTTGTTTTACGCAACTGGCATAAGTTTGTTTGACGCAACTGGCACAAGTTTGTTCTACCAACTAGCACAAGTTTGTTCGACTCAACTGGCACAAGGTTGTTCTACGCAACTGGCACAAGTTTGTTCTACGCAACTGGCACAAGTTTGTTTGACGCAACTGGCACAAGTTTGTTCGACGCAACTGGCACAAGTTTGTTGGATGCCACTGGCACAAGTTTGTTTGACGAAACTGGCACAAGTTTTTTTGACGCAACTGGCACAAGTTTGTTCGACGCAACTGGCACAAGTTTTTTCGACTCAAGAGGCACAAGTTTGTTTGACGCAACTAGAACAAATTTGTTTGACACAACTGGCACAAGTTTGTTTGACGCAACTGGCACAAGTTTGTTTGACGCAACTGGCACAAGTTTATTTGACGCAACTGGCACAAGTTTTCTCAACGAAACTGGCACAAGTTTGTTCACCGTAACTGGCACAAGTTAGTTCAACGCAACTGGCACAAGTTTGTTCGACGCAACTGGCACAAGTTTGTTCTACATAACTGGCACAAGTTTGTTCTATGCATCTGGCACAAGTTTGTTCTACGCAACTGGCACAAGTTTGTTCTACGCATCTGGCACAAGTTTGTTCTATGCAACTGGCACTTGTTTGTTCTACACAACTGGGACATGTTTGTTTGACACAACTGGCACAAGTTTGTTCTACTCAACTGACACAAGTTTGTTTGACGCAACTGGCACAAGTTTGTTCTACGCAACTGACACAAGTTTTTTTGACACAAATGGCAGAAGTTTGTTCAACGCAACTGGCACAAGTTTGTTTGACGTAACTGGCGCAAGTTTGTTCGACGCAACTGGCACAAGTTTGTTCGACGCAACTGGCAAAAGCTTGTTCGATGCAACTGGCACAAGTTTGTTTAACGCAACTGGCACAAGTTTGTTAGACTCAACTGGCACAAGTTTGTTTGACTCAACTGGCACAAGTTTGTTCGACGCAACTGGCACAAGTTTGTTTGACGCAACTGGCACAAGTTCGTTTGACGCAACTGGCACAAGGTTCTTCTACGCAACTGGCACAAGTTTGTTTGACGCAACTGACACAAGTTTGTTCTACGCAACTGGCACAAGTTTGTTTGACGCAACTGGCACAAGTTTGGTTGACGCAACTGGCACAAGTTTGTTAGACGCAACTGGCACAAGTTTGTTCGACGTAACTGGCACAAGTTTTTTCGACTCAGTTGGTACAAGTTTGTTTGACGCAACAGGCACAAGTTTGTTTGACGCAAGAGGCACAAGTTTGTTTGACGCAACTGGCACAAGTTTGTTTGACGCAACTGGCACAAGTTTTTTTTTACGCAACTGGCACAAGTTTGTTCGCCATATCTGGCACAAGTTTGTTCGACGCAACTGTCACAAGTTCGTTCGACGTAAATGGCGCAAGTTTGTTTGACGCAACTGGCACAAGTTTGTTTGACGCAACTGGCACAAGTTTGTTCTACGCAACTGGGACAAGTTTGTTCTATGCAACTGGCACTAGTTTGTTCTATGCAACTGGCATAAGTTTGTTTGACGCAACTGTTACAAGTTTGTTCTACGCAACTGGCACAAGTTTGTTCGACACAACTGGCACAAGTTTGTTCTACGCAACTCTTACTAGTTTGTTGTACACAACTGGCACAGGTTTGTTCGACGCAACTGGCACAAGTTTGTTTGACGCAACTAGCACAAGTTTCTTCGACGCAACTGGGACAAGTTTGTTCGACGAACTGGCACAAGTTTGTTTGACGCAATTGGCACAAGTTTGTTCTACTCAACTGGAACAAGTTTGTTCTATGCAACTGGCACTAGTTTGTTTTACGCAACTGGCATAAGTTTTTTGACGCATCTGGCACAAGTTTGTTCTACAAACTAGCACAAGTTTGTTTGACGCAACTGGCACAAGGTTGTTCTACGCAATTGGCCCAAGTTTGTTCTACGCAACTGGCACAAGTTTGTTTGACGCAACTGGCACAAGTTTGTTCTACGTAACTGGCACAAGTTTGTTGGATGCCACTGACACAAGTTTGTTCGACGAAACTGGCCCAAGTTTTTTTGACGTAACTGGCACAAGTTTGTTAGATGCAACTGGCACAAGTTTGTTCGACGCAACTGGCACAAGTTTTTTCGACTCAATTGGCACAAGTTTGTTTGACGCAACTGGAACAAGTTTGTTTGACGCAACTGGCACAAGTTTGTTTGGCGCAACTGGCACAAGTTTGTTTGACGCAACTGGCATCAGTTTATTTGACGCAACTGGCACAAGTTTTCTCAACGAAACTGGCACAAGTTTGTTCGCCGTAACTGGCACAAGTTTGTTCGACGCAACTGGCACAAGTTTGTTTGACGCAAATGGCACAAGTTTGTTCTACATAACTGGCACAAGTTTGTTCTATGCAACTGGCACAAGTTTGTTCTACGCAACTGGCACAAGTTTGTTTGGCACAACTGGCACAAGTTTGTTCTATGCAACTGGCACTAGTTTGTTCTACGCAACTGGCACAAATTTGTTCTACCCAACTGACACAAGTTTGTTCGACGCAACTGGCACAAGTTTGTTCTACGCAACTGACACAAGTTTGTTTGACACAATTGGCAGAAGTTTGTTCAACGCAACTGGCACAAGTTTGTTGGACGCAACTGGCGCAAGTTTTTTCGACGCAACTGGCACAAGTTTGTTCGACGAAAAGGGCAAAAGTTTGTTCTACGCAACTGGCACAAGTTTGTTTGACGCAACTGGCACAAGTTTGTTCTACGCAACTGGCACAAGTTTGTTTGACGCAACTGGCACAAGTTTGTTAGACGCAACTGGCACAAGTTTGTTCGACATAACAGTCACAAGTTTTTTCGACTCGATTGGTACAAGTTTGTTTGATGTAACTGGCACAAGTTTGTTTGACGCAAGAGGCACAAGTTTGTTTGACGCAACTGGCACAAGTTTGTTTCACGCAACTGGCACAGGTTTTTTTTTACGCGACTTGCACAAGTTTTCTCGAAGCAACTGGCACAAGTTTGTTCGCCATATCTGGCACAAGTTTTTGTTCGGCGCAACTGGCACAAGTTTGTTTGACGCAACTGGCACATGTTTGTTAGACGCAACTGGCACAAGTTTGTTCAACGCAACTGGCACAAGTTTTTTCAAATCAATTGGCACAAGTTTGTTTGACGCAACTGGCACAAGTTTGTTTGACGCAATTGGCACAAGTTTGTTTGACGCAACTGGCACAAGTTTGTTTGACGCAACTGGCACAAGTTTATTTGACGCAACTGACACAACTTTTCTCGACACAACTGGCACAAGTTGGTTCGCCGTAACTGGCACAAGTTTGTTTGACGCAACTGGCACAAGTTTGTTCTATGCAACTGGCACTAGTTTGTTCTACGCAACTGGCACAAATTTGTTTTACCCAACTGACACAAGTTTGTTCGACGCAACTGGCACAAGTTTGTTCTACGCAACTGACACAAGTTTGTTTGACACAATTGGCAGAAGTTTGTTCAACGCAACTGGCACAAGTTTGTTGGACGCAACTGGCGCAAGTTTTTTCGACGCAACTGGCACAAGTTTGTTCGACGAAAAGGGCAAAAGTTTGTTCTACGCAACTGGCACAAGTTTGTTTGACGCAACTGGCACAAGTTTGTTCTACGCAACTGGCACAAGTTTGTTTGACGCAACTGGCACAAGTTTGTTAGACGCAACTGGCACAAGTTTGTTCGACATAACAGTCACAAGTTTTTTCGACTCAATTGGTACAAGTTTGTTTGATGTAACTGGCACAAGTTTGTTTGACGCAAGAGGCACAAGTTTGTTTGGCGCAACTGGCACAAGTTTGTTTCACGCAACTGGCACAGGTTTTTTTTTACGCGACTTGCACAAGTTTTCTCGAAGCAACTGGCACAAGTTTGTTCGCCATATCTGGCACAAGTTTTTGTTCGGCGCAACTGGCACAAGTTTGTTTGACGCAACTGGCACATGTTTGTTAGACGCAACTGGCACAAGTTTGTTCAACGCAACTGGCACAAGTTTTTTCAAATCAATTGGCACAAGTTTGTTTGACGCAACTGGCACAAGTTTGTTTGACGCAATTGGCACAAGTATTTTTGACGCAACTGGCACAAGTTTGTTTGACGCAACTGGCACAAGTTTATTTGACGCAACTGACACAACTTTTCTCGACACAACTGGCACAAGTTGGTTCGCCGTAACTGGCACAAGTTTGTTTGACGCAACTGGCACAAGTTTATTTGACGCAACTGGCACAAGTTTTCTCGACGCAAGTGGCACAAGTTTGTTTGACGCAACTGCCACAAATTTCTTCGACGCAACTGGCACAAGTTTGTTCGACGCAACTGGCACAAGTTTGTTCGACGCAACTGGCACAAGTTTCTTTGATGCAATTGGCACAAGTTTGTTCTACTCAACTGGCACAAGTTTGTTCTATGCAACTGGCACTAGTTTGTTTTACGCAACTGGCATAAGTTTGTTTGACGCAACTGGCACAAGTTTGTTCTACCAACTAGCACAAGTTTGCTTGGCTCAACTGGCACAAGGTTGTTCTACGCAACTGGCACAAGTTTGTTCTACGCAACTGGCACAAGTTTGTTTGACGCAACTGGCACAAGTTTGTTCGACGCAACTGGCACAAGTTTGGTGGATGCCACTGGCACTAGTTTGTTTGACGAAACTGGCCCAAGTTTTTTTGACGCAACTGGCACAAGTGTGTTAGACGCAACTGGCACAAGTTTGTTTGACGCAACTGGCACAAGTTTGTTTGACGCAACTAGCACAAAATTATTTGACGCAACTGGCACAAGTTTTCTCGACGAAACTGGCACAAGTTTGTTCGCCGTAACTGGCACAAGTTTGTTCGACGCAACTGGCACAAGTTTGTTCGACGCAACTGGCACAAGTTTGTTCTACATAACAGGCACAAGTTTGTTCTCTGCAACTGGCACAAGTTTGTTCTACGCAACTGGCACAAGATTGTTCTACGCATCTGGCACAAGTTTGTTCTATGCAACTGGCACTAGTTTGTTCTACGCAACAGCGACATGTTTGTTTGACGCAACTGGCACAAGTTTGTTCTACACAACTGACACAAGTTTGTTCGACGCAACTGGCACAAGTTTGTTCTACGCAACTGACACAAGTTTGTTTGACACAACTAGCAGAAGTTTGTTCAGCGCAACTGGCACAAGTTTGTTTGACGTAACTGGCGCAAGTTTGTTCGACGCAACTGGCACAAGTTTGTTCGACGCAACTGGCAAAAGTTTGTTCGATGAAACTGGCACAATTTTGTTTAACGCAACTGGCAAAAGTTTGTTCGACCCAACTGGCACAAGTTTGTTTGACTCATCTGGCACAAGTTTGTTCGACGCAACTGGCACAAGTTTGTTTGACGCAACTGGCAAAAGTTCGTTTGACGCAACTGGCACAAGGTTCTTCTACGCAACTGGCACAAGTTTGTTTGACGCAACTGGCACAAGTTTGTTCTACACAACTGGCACAAGTTTGTTTGACGCAACTGGCACAAGTCTGTTTGACGCAACTGGCACAAGTTTGTTAGACCCAACTGGCACAAGTTTGTTTGACTCAACTGGCACAAGTTTGTTCGACGCAACTAGCACAAGTTTGTTTGACGCAACTGGCACAAGGTTCTTCTACGCAACTGGCACAAGTTTGTTTGACGCAACTGGCACAAGTTTGTTCTACGCAACTGGCACAAGTTTGTTTGACACAACTGGCACAAGTTTGGTTGACGCAACTGGCACAAGTTTGTTAGACGCAACTGGCACAAGTTTGTTCGACGTAACTGGCACAAGTTTTTTCGACTCAATTGGTACAAGTTTGTTCGACGCAACTGGCACAAGTTTGTTGGACGCAAGAGACACAAGTTTGTTTGACGCAACTGGCACAAGTTTGTTTGACGCAACTGGCACAAGTTTTTTTTTACGCAACTGGCACAAGTTTGTTCGCCATATCTGGCACAAGTTTGTTCGACGCAACTGTCACAAGTTCGTTTGACGCAAATGGCGCAAGTTTGTTTGACGCAACTGTCACGAGTTTCTTCGACGCAACTGGCAAAAGTTTGTTCGACGCAACTGGCACAAGTTTGTTTGACGCAACTGGCACAAGTTTGTTCTACGCAACTGGGACATGTTTGTTCTATGCAACTGGCACTAGTTTGTTCTATGCAACTGGCAAAAGTTTGTTTGACGCAACTGTTACAAGTTTGTTCTACGCAACTGGCACAAGTTTGTTCGACACAACTGGCACAAGTTTGTTCTACGCAACTGGCACAGGTTTGTTTGACACAACTGGCACAAGTTTGTTCTACGCAAATGGCAAATGTTTGTTCTACGCATGTGGCGCAAGTTTGTTCTATGCAACTGGCACTAATGTGTTCTACGCAACTGGCACAAATTTGTTTGACACAACTGGCACATGTTTGTTCTACCCAACTGGCACAAGTTTGTTCGACGCAACTGGCACAAGTTTGTTTGATGCAACTGGCACAAGTTTGTTTGACATAACTAGTATAAGTTTGTTTGACGCAACTGGCACAAGTTTGTTCGACACAACTGGAACAACTTTGTTTAACGTAACTGGCACAAGTTTGTTCGACCCAACTGGCACAAGTTTGTTTGACACAACTGGCACAAGTTTGTTTGACGCAACTGGCACAAGGTTGTTTTACGCAACATGTACAAGTTTGTTCTACGCAACTAGCACAAGTTTTTTTGACGCAACTGGCACAAGTTTGTTCTATGCAACTGGCAATAGTGTGTTCGATGCAACTGGCACAAGTTTGTTTGACGCAACTGGCACAAGTTTGTTTGACGCAACTGGCACAAGTTTGTTAGACGCAACTTGCACAAGTTTGTTCAACGCAACTGGCACAAGTTTTTTTTTAATCAATTGGCACAAGTTTGTTTGACGCAACTGGCACAAGTTTGTTTGACGCAACTGGCACAAGTTTGTTTGACCCAACTGGCACAAGTTTATTTGACGCAACTGGCACAAGTTTTCTCGACGCAACTGGCACAAGTTTGTTCGCAGTAACTGGCACAAGTTTGTTTGACACAACTGGCACAAGTTTATTTGACGCAACTGGCACAAGTTTTCTCGACGCAAGTGGCACAAGTTGGTTCGCCGTAACTGGCACAAGTTTGTTCGACGCAACTGGCAAAAGTTTGTTCGATGCAACTGGCACAAGTTTGTTTAACGCAACTGGCACAAGTTTGTTCGACCCAACTGGCAAAAGTTTGTTTGACTCAACTGGCACAAGTTTGTTTGACGCAACTGGCAAAAGTTTGTTTGACGCAACTGGCACAAGTTCGTTTGACGCCACTGGCACAAGGTTCTTTTACGCAACTGGCACAAGTTTGTTTGACGCAACTGGCACAAGTTTGTTTGACGCAACTGGCACAAGTTTGTTTGACGCAACTGGCACAAGTTTGTTTGACGCAACTGGCACAAGTTTTTTTTGACGCAACTGGCACAAGATTGTTAGATGCAACTGGCACAAGTTTGTTTGACGTAACAGGCACAAGTTTTTTGGACTCAATTGGAACAAGTTTGTTTGACGCCTCTGGCACAAGATTGTTTGACGCAAGAGGCACAAGTTTGTTTGACGCAACTGGCACAAGTTTGTTTGACGCAACTGGCACAAGTTTTTTTTACGCAACTGGCACAAGTTTTCTCGAAGCAACTGGCACAAGTTTGTTCGCCATATTTGGCACAAGTTTGTTCGACGAAACTGGCACAAGTTTGTTTGACGCAACTGGCACAAGTTTGTTAGACGCAACTGGCACAAGTTTGTTCAACGCAACTGGCACAAGTTTTTTCAAATCAATCGGCACAAGTTTGTTTGACGCAACTGGCACAAATTTGTTTGACACAACTGGCACAAGTTTGTTTGACGCAACTGGCACAAGTTTGTTTGACGCAACTGGCACAAGTTTTTTTGACGCAACTGGCACAACTTTTCTCGACGCAGCTGCACAAGTTTGTTCGCCGTAACTGGCACAAGTTTGTTTGACGCAACTGGCACAAGTTTATTTGACGCAACTGGCACAAGTCTTCTCGACGCAAGTGGCACAAGTTTGTTCACCGTAACTGGCACAAGTTTGTTCGACGCAACTGGCACAAGTTTCTTCGACGCAACTGGCACAAGTTTGTTTGACGCAACTGGCACAAGTTTCTTCGACGCAACTGGCACAAGTTTGTTCGACGAAACTGGCAAAAGTTTGTTTGATGCAGTTGGCACAAGTTTGTTCTACTCAACTGGCACAAGTTTGTTCTATGCAACTGGCACTAGTTTGTTTAACGCAACTGGCATATGTTTGTTTGACGCAACTGGCACAAGTTTGTTCTACCAACTAGCACAAGTTTGTTCGACTCAACAGGCACAAGGTTGTTCTACGCAACTGGCACAAGTTTGTTCTACGCAACTGGCACAAGTTTGTTTGACGCAACTGGCACAAGTTTGTTCGACGCAACTGGCAGAAGTTTGTTGGATGCCACTGGCACAAGTTTGTTTGACGAAACTGGCACAAGTTTTTTTGACGCAACTGGCACAAGTTTGTTAGACGCAACTGGCACAAGTTTATTTGACGCAACTGGCACAAGTTTTTTCGACTCAAGTGGCACAAGTTTGTTTGACGCAACTGGAACAAGTTTGTTTGACGCAACTGGCACAAGTTTGTTTGACGCAACTGGCACAAGTTTGTTCTACGCAACTGGCACAAGTATATTTGACGCAACTGGCACAAGTTTGTTCGCCGTAACTGGCACAAGTTTGTTCGACGCAACTGGCACAAGTTTGTTCGACGCAAGTGGCACAAGTTTGTTCTACATAACTGGCACAAGTTTGTTCTATGCAACTGGCACAAGTTTGTTCTACGCAACTGGCACAAGTTTGTTCTACGCATCTGGCACAAGTTTGTTCTATGCAACTGGCACTAGTTTGTTCTACGCAACTGGGACATGTTTGTTTGACGCAACTGGCACAAGTTTGTTCTACCCAACTGACATAATTTTGTTCGACACAACTGGCAGAAGTTTGTTCAACGCAACTGGCACAAGTTTGTTTGACGTAACTGGCGCAAGTTTGTTCGACGCAACTGTCACAAGTTTGTTCGACGCAACTGGCAAAAGTTTGTTGGATGCAACTGGCACAAGTTTGTTTAACGCAACTGGCACAAGTTTGTTCGACCCAACTGGCACAAGTTTGTTTGACTCAACTGGAACAAGTTTGTTTGACGCAACTGGCACAAGTTCGTTTGACGCAACTGGCACAAGGTTCTTCTACGCAACTGGCACAAGTTTGTTTGACGCAACTGGCACAAGTTTGTTCTACGCAACTGGCACAAGTTTGTTTGACACAACTGGCACAAGTTTGTTTGTCGCAACTGGCACAAGTTTGTTTGATGCAACTTGCACAAGTTTGTTAGACGCAACTGGCACAAGTTTGTTCGACGTAACTGGCACAAGTTTTTTCGACTCAATTGGTACAAGTTTGTTTGACGCAACTGGCACAAGTTTGTTTGACGCAAGAGGCACAAGTTTGTTTGACGCAACTGGCACAAGTTTGTTTGACGCAACTGGCACAAGTTTTTTTTACGCAACTGGCACAAGTTTTCTCGAAGCAACTGGCACAAGTTTGTTCACCATATCTGGCACAAGTTTGTTCGACGCAACTGGCACAAGTTTGTTCGACGCAAATGGCACAAGTTTGTTTGACGCAACTGGCACCAGTTTCTTCGACGCAACTGGCACAAGTTTGTTCGACGCAACTGGCACAAGTTTGTTTGACGTAACTGGCACAAGTTTGTTCTATGCAACTGGCACAAGTTTGTTCTATGCAACTGGCACTAGTTTGTTCTATGCAACTGGCATAAGTTTGTTTGACGCAACTGGTACAAGTTTGTTCTACGCAACTGGCACAAGTTTGTTCGACACAACTGGCACAAGTTTGTTCGACGCAACTGGCAAAAGTTTGTTCGATGCAACTGGCACAAGTTTGTTTAACGCAACTGGCACAAGTTTGTTCTACCCAACTGGCACAAGTTTGTTTGACTCAACTGGCACAAGTTTGTTTGATGCAACTGGCAAAAGTTTGTTTGACGCAACTGGCACAAGTTCGTTTGACGCAACTGGCACAAGGTTCCTCTACGCAACTGGCACAAGTTTGTTTGACGCAACTGGCACAAATTTGTTCTACACAACTGGCACAAGTTTGTTTGACGCAACTGGCACAAGTTTTTTTGACGCAACTGGTACAAGTTTTTTTTGACGCAACTGGCACAAGTTTGTTAGACGCAACTGGCACAAGTTTGTTTGACGTAACAGGCACAAGTTTTTTGGACTCAATTGGCACAAGTTTGTTTGACGCAAGAGGCAAAAGTTTTTTTGACGCAACTGGCACAAGTTTGTTTGACGCAACTGGCACAAGTTGTTTGTTACGCAACTGGCACAAGTTTTCTCGAAGCAACTGGCACAAGTTTGTTCGCCATATCTGGCACAAGTTTGTTCGACGCAACTGGCACAAGTTTGTTTGACGCAACTGGCACAAGTTTGTTAGACGCAACTGGCACAAGTTTGTTTAACGCAACTGGCACAAGTTTTTTCGAATCAGTTGGCACAAGTTTGTTTGACGCAACTGGCACAAGTTTGTTTGACGCAACTGGCACAAGTTTGTTTGACGCAACTGGCACAAGTTTGTTTGACGCAACTGGCACAAGTTTGTTTGACGCAACTGGCAAAAGTTTGTTCGACGCAACTGGCACAAGTTTGTTCGACACAACTGGCACAAGTTTGTTTGATGCAATTGGCAAAAGTTTGTTCTACTCAACTGGCACAAGTTTGTTCTATGCAACTGGCACTAGTTTGTTTTACGCAACTGGCAAAAGTTTGTTTGACGCAACTGGCACAAGTTTGTTTGACTTAACAGGCACAAGTTTGTTCGACTCAACTGGCACAAGGTTGTTCTACGCAACTGGCACAAGTTTGTTCTACCCAACTGGCACAAGTTTGTTTCACGCAACTGGCACAAGTTTGTTCGACACAACTGGCACAAGTTTGTTGGATGCCACTGGCACAAGTTTGTTTGACGAAACTGGCACAAGTTTTTTTGACGCAACTGGCACAAGTTTGTTAGACGCAACTGGCACAAGTTTGTTAGACGCAACTGGCACAAGTTTTTTTTTACGCAACTGGCACAAGTTTTTTCGACTCAAGAGGCACAAGTTTGTTTGACGCAACTAGAACAAGTTTGTTTGACACAACTGGCACAAGTTTGTTTGACGCAACTGGCACAAGTTTGTTTGACGCAACTGGCACAAGTTTATTTGACGCAACTGGCACAAGTTTTCTCAACGAAACTGGCACAAGTTTGTTCGCTGTAACTGGCACAAGTTTGTTCGACGCAACTGGCACAAGTTTGTTAGACGCAACTGGCACAAGTTAGTTCTACATAACTAGCACAAGTTTGTTCTATGCAACTGGAACAAGTTTGTTCTACGCAACTGGCACAAGTTTGTTCTACGCATCTGGCACAAGTTTGTTTGTCGCAACTGGCACTAGTTTGTTCTACCCAACTGACACAAGTTTGTTCTACGCAACTGGAACAAGTTTGTTTGACGCAACTGGCACAAGTTTGTTCTACCCAACTGACACAAGTTTGTTCGACGCAACTGGCACAAGTTTGTTCTACGCAACTGACACAAGTTTGTTCTACGCAACTGGAACAAGTTTGTTTGACGCAACTGGCACAAGTTTGTTCGACGCAACTGGCAGAAGTTTGTTGGATGCCACTGGCACAAGTTTGTTTGACGAAACTGGCACAAGTTTTTTTGACGCAACTGGCACAAGTTTGTTAGACGCAACTGGCACAAGTTTATTTGACGCAACTGGCACAAGTTTTTTCGATTCAAGTGGCACAAGTTTGTTTGACGCAACTGGAACAAGTTTGTTTGACGCAACTGGCACAAGTTTGTTTGACGCAACTGGCACAAGTTTGTTCTACGCAACTGGCACAAGTTTATTTGACGCAACTGGCACAAGTTTGTTCGCCGTAACTGGCACAAGTTTGTTCGACGCAACTGGCACAAGTTTGTTCGACGCAAGTGGCACAAGTTTGTTCTACATAACTGGCACAAGTTTGTTCTATGCAACTGGCACAAGTTTGTTTTACGCAACTGGCACAAGTTTCTTCGACGCAACTGGCACAAGTTTGTTCGACGCAACTGGCACAAGTTTGTTTGACGCAACTGGCACAAGTTTGTTCTACCCAACTGACATAATTTTGTTCGACACAACTGGCAGAAGTTTGTTCAACGCAACTGGCACAAGTTTGTTTGACGTAACTGGCACAAGTTTGTTCGACGCAACTGTCTAAAGTTTGTTCGACGTAACTGTCAAAACTTTGTTCGATGCAACTGGCACAAGTTTGTTTAACGCAACTGGCACAAGTTTGTTAGACGCACCTGGCACAAGTTTGTTCGATGTAACTGGCACAAGTTTTTTCGACTCAATTGGTACACGTTTGTTTGACGCAACTGGCACAAGTTTGTTTGACGCAAGAGGCACAAGTTTGTTTGACGCAACTGGCACAAGTTTGTTTGAGGCAACTGGCACAAGTTTTTTTTACGCAACTGGCACAAGTTTGTTTGACGCAACTGGCACAAGTTTTTTTTTACGCAACTGGCACAAGTTTTCTCGAAGCAACTGGCACAAGTTTGTTCTCCATATCTGGCACAAGTTTGTTCTCCATATCTGGCACAAGTTTGTTCGACGCAACTGGCACAAGTTTGTTTGACGCAACTGGCACAAGTTTGTTAGACGCAAATGGCACAAGTTTGTTTGACGCAACTGGCACAAGTTTCTTCGACGCAACAGGCACAAGTTTGTTCGACGCAACTGGCACAAGTTTGTTCAACGCAACTGGCACAAGTTTGTTCTACGCAACTGGGACAAGTTTGTTCTATGCAACTGGCACTAGTTTGTTCTATGCAACTGGCATAAGTTTGATTGACGCAACTGGTACAAGTTTGTTCTACGCAACTGGCACAAGTTTGTTCGATACAACTGGCACAAGTTTGTTTTACGCAACTCTTACTAGTTTGTTGTACACAACTGGCACAGGTTTGTTTGACACAACTGGCACAAGTTTATTCTACGCAAATGGCAAATGTTTGTTCTACGCAACTGACACAAGTTTGTTTGACACAACTGGCAGAAGTTTGTTTGACGTAACTGGCACAAGTTTGTTTGACGTAACTGGCACAAGTTTGTTCGACGCAACTGGTACAAGTTTGTTCGATGCAACTGACAATAGTTTGTTTGATGCAACTGGCACAAGTTTGTTTAACGCAACTGGCACAAGTTTGTTCTACCCAACTGGCACAAGTTTGTTTGACTCAATTGGCACAAGTTTGTTTGATGCAACTGGCAAAAGTTTGTTTGACGCAACTGGCACAAGTTCGTTTGACGCAACTGGCACAAGGTTCTTCTACGCGACTGGCACAAGTTTGTTTGACGCAACTGGCACAAGTTTGTTCTACGCAACTGGCACAAGTTTGTTTGATGCAACTGGCACAAGTTTGTTTGACGCAACTGGCACAAGTTTTTTTTTACGCAACTGGCACAAGTTTTCTCGAAGCAACTGGAGCAAGTTTGTTCGCCATATCTGGCACAAGTTTGTTCGACACAACTGGCACAAGTTTGTTTGACGCAACTGGCACAAGTTTGTTAGACGCAACTGGCACAAGTTTGTTCAACGCAACTGGCACAAGTTTTCTCGAATCAATTGGCACAAGTTTGTTTGACGCAACTGGCACAAGTTTGTTTGACGCAACTGGCACAAGTTTGTTTGACGCAACTGGCATAAGTTTGTTTGACGCAACTGGCACAAGTTTGTTTGACACAACTGGCAAAAGTTTGTTCGACGCAACTGGCAGAAGTTTGTTTGATGCAATTGGCACAAGTTTGTTCTACTCAACTGGCACAAGTTTGTTCTATGCAACTGGCACTAGTTTGTTTTACGCAACTGGCATAAGTTTGTTTGACGCAACTGGCACAAGTTTGTTCTACCAACTAGCACAAGTTTGTTCGACTCAACTGGCACAAGGTTGTTCTACGCAACTGGCACAAGTTTGTTCTACGCAACTGGCACAAGTTTGTTTGACGCAACTGGCACAAGTTTGTTCGACGCAACTAGCACAAGTTTGTTGGATGCCACTGGCACAAGTTTGTTTGACGAAACTGGCACAAGTTTTTTTGACGCAACTGGCACAAGTTTGTTAGACGCAACTGGCACAAGTTTGTTCAACGCAACTGGCACAAGTTTTTTCGACTCAAGAGGCACAAGTTTGTTTGACTCAACTAGAACAAATTTGTTTGACACAACTGGCACAAGTTTGTTTGAAGCAACTGGCACAAGTTTGTTTGACGCAACTGGCACAAGTTTATTTGACGCAACTGGCACAAGTTTTCTCGACGAAACTGGCACAAGTTTGTTCGCCGTAACTGGCACAAATTAGTTCAACGCAACTGGCACAAGTTTGTTCGACGCAACTGGCACAAGTTTGTTCTACATAACTGGCACAAGTTTGTTCTATGCAACTGGCACAAGTTTGTTCTACGCAACTGGCACAAGTTTGTTCTACGCATCTGGAACAAGTTTGTTCTATGCAACTGGCACTAGTTTGTTCTACGCAACTGGGACATGTTTGTTTGACACAACTGGCTAAAGTTTGTTCTACTCAACTGACACAAGTTTGTTCGACGCAACTGGCACAAGTTTGTTCTACGCAACTGACAAAAGTTTGTTTGACACAACTGGCAGAAATTTGTTCAACGCAACTGGCACAAGTTTGTTTGACGTAACTGGCGCAAGTTTGTTCGACGCAACTGGCACAAGTTTGTTCGACGCAACTGGCAAAAGCTTGTTCGATGCAACTGGCACAAGTTTGTTTAGCGCAACTGGCACAAGTTTGTTAGACTCAACTGGCACAAGTTTGTTTGACTCAACTGGCACAAGTTTGTTCGACGCAACTGGCACAAGTTTGTTTGATGCAACTGGCACAAGTTCGTTTGACGCAACTGGCACAAGGTTCTTCTACGCAACTAGCAAAAGTTTGTTTGACGCAACTGGCACAAGTTTGTTCTACGCAACTGGCACAAGTTTGTTTAACGCAACTGGCACAAGTTTGGTTGACGCAACTGGCACAAGTTTATTTGACGCAACTGGCACAACTTTTCTCGACACAACTGGCACAAGTTGGATCGCCGTAACTGGCACAAGTTTATTTGACGCAACTGGCACAAGTTTTCTCGACGCAAGTGGCACAAGTTTGTTAGCCGTAACTGGCACAAGTTTGTTCGACGCAACTGGTACAAGTTTGTTCGACGCAACTGGCACAAGTTTGTTTGACGCAACTGCCACAAATTTCTTCGACGCAACTGGCACAAGTTTGTTCGACGCAACTGGCACAAGTTTGTTCGACGCAACTGGCACAAGTTTCTTTGATGCAATTGGCACAAGTTTGTTCTACTCAACTGGCACAAGTTTGTTCTATGCAACTGGCACTAGTTTGTTTTACGCAACTGGCATAAGTTTGTTTGACGCAACTGGCACAAGTTTGTTCTACCAACTAGCACAAGTTTGTTTGACTCAACTGGCACAAGGTTGTTCTACGCAACTGGCACAAGTTTGTTCTACGCAACTGGCACAAGTTTGTTTGACGCAACTGGCACAAGTTTGTTCGACGCAACTGGCACAAGTTTGGTGGATGCCACTGGCACTAGTTTGTTTGACGAAACTGACCCAAGTTTTTTTGACGCAACTGGCACAAGTTTGTTAGACGCAACTGGCACAAGTTTGTTCGACGCAACTGGCACAAGTTTTTTCGACTCAATTGGCACAAGTTTGTTTGACGCAACTGGTACAAGTTTGTTCTACGCAACTGGCACAAGTTTGTTCAACACAACTGGCACAAGTTTGTTCTACGCAACTCTTACTAGTTTGTTGTACACAACTGGCACAGGTTTGTTTGACACAACTGGCACAAGTTTGTTCTACGCAAATGGCAAATGTTTGTTCTACGTAACTGACACAAGTTTGTTTGACACAACTGGCAGAAGTTTGTTCAACGCAACTGGCACAAGTTTGTTTGACGTAACTGGTGCAAGTTTGTTCGACGCAACTGGCACAAGTTTGTTCGACGCAACTGGCAAAAGTTTGTTCGACGCAACTGGCACAAGTTTGTTTAACGCAATTGGCACAAGTTTGTTCGACCCAACTGGCACAAGTTTGTTTGACTCAACTGGCACAAGTTTGTTTGACGCAACTGGCAAAAGTTTGTTTGACGCAACTGGCACAAGTTCGTTTGACGCAACAGCCATAAGGTTCTTCTACGCAACTGGCACAAGTTTGTTTGACGCAACTGGCACAAGTTTTTTTGACGCAACTGGCACAAGTTTGTTTGACGTAACAGGCACAAGTTTTTTCGACTCAATTGCTACAAGTTTGTTTGACGCAACTAGCACAAGTTTGTTTGACGCAAGAGGCACAAGTTTGTTTGACGCAACTGGCACAAGTTTGTTTGACGCAACTGGCACAAGTTTTTTCGACTCAATTGGTACAAGTTTGTTTGACGCAACTGGCACAAGTTTGTTTGACGCAAGAGGCACAAGTTTGTTTGATGCAACTGGCACAAGTTTGTTTGACGCAACTGGCGCAAGTTTTTTTTTTTACGCGGCTGGCACAAGTTTTCTCGAAGCAACTGGCACAAGTTTGTTCGCCATATCTGGCACAACTTTGTTCGACGCAACTGGCACAAGTTTGTTTGACGCAACTGGCACAAGTTTGTTCAACGCAACTGGCACAAGTTTTTTCGAATCAATTGGCACAAGTTTGTTTGACGCAACTGGCACATGTTTGTTTGACGCAACTGGCACAAGTTTGTTTGACGCAACTGGCACAAGTTTATTTGACGCAACTGGCACATCTTTTCTCGACGCAACTGACACAAGTTGGTTCGCCGTAACTGGCACAAGTTTGTTTGACTCAACTGGCACAAGTTTATTTGACGCAACTGGCTCAAGTTTTCTCGACGCAAGTGGCACAAGTTTGTTCGCCGTAACTGGCACAAGTTTGTTCGACGCAACTGGCACAAGTTTGTTCGACGCAACTGGCACAAGTTTGTTTGACGCAACTGGCACAAGTTTGTTCGAGGCAACTGGCACAAGTTTGTTCGACGCAACTGGCAAAAGTTTGTTTGATGCAATTGGCACAAGTTTGTTCTACTCAACTGGCACAAGTTTGTTCTATGCAACTGGCACTAGTTTGTTTTACGCAACTGGCATAAGTTTGTTTGACGCAACTGGCACAAGTTTGTTCTACCAACTAGCACAAGTTTGTTCGACTCAACTGGCACAAGGTTGTTCTACGCAACTGGCACAAGTTTGTTCTACGCAACTGGCACAAGTTTGTTTGACGCAACTGGCACAAGTTTGTTCGACGCAACTGGCACAAGTTTGTTGGATGCCACTGGCACAAGTTTGTTTGACGAAACTGGCCCAAGTTTTTTTGACGCAACTGGCACAAGTTTGTTAGACGCAACTGGCACAAGTTTGTTCGACGTAACTGGCACAAGTTTTTTCGACTCAATTGGCACAAGTTTGTTTGACGCAACTGGAACAAGTTTGTTTAACGCAACTGGCACAAGTTTGTTTGACGCAACTGGCACAAGTTTGTTTGACGCAACTGGCACAAGTTTATTTGACGCAACTGGCACAAGTTTTCTCGACGAAACTGGCACAAGTTTGTTCGCTGTAACTGGCACAAGTTTGTTCGACGCAACTGGCACAAGTTTGTTCGACGCAACTGGCACAAGTTTGTTCTACATAACTGGCACAAGTTTGTTCTATGCAACTGGCACAAGTTTGTTCTGCGCAACTGGCACAAGTTTGTTCTACGCATCTGGCACAAGTTTGTTCTATGCAACTGGCACTAGTTTGTTCTACGCAACTGGGACATGTTTTTTTGACGCAACTGGCACAAGTTTGTTCTACACAACTGACACAAGTTTGTTCGACGCAACTGGCACAAGTTTGTTCTACGCAACTGACACAAGTTTGTTTGACACAACTGGCAGAAGTTTGTTCAACGCAACTGGCAAAAGTTTGTTTGACGTAACTGGCGCAAGTTTGTTCGACGCAACTGGCCCAAGTTTGTTCGACGCAACTGGCAAAAGTTTGTTCGATGCAACTGGCACAAGTTTGTTTAATGCAACTGGCTCAAGTTTGTTCGACCCAACTGGCACAAGTTTGTTTGACTCAACTGGCACAAGTTTGTTCGACGCAACTGGCACAAGTTTGTTTGATGCAACTGGCACAAGTTCGTTTGACGCAACTGCCACAAGGTTCTTCTACGCAACTGGCACAAGTTTGTTTGACGCAACTGGCACAATTTTGTTCTACACAACTGGCACAAGTTTGTTTGACGCAACTGGCACAAGTTTGTATGACGTAACTGGCACAAGTCTGTTTGACGCAACTGGCACAAGTTTGTTAGACGCAACTGGCACAAGTTTGTTCGACGTAACAGGCACAAGTTTTTTCGACTCAATTGGTACAAGTTTGTTTGATGCAACTGGCACAAGTTTGTTTGACGCAAGAGGCACAAGTTTGTTTTACGCAACTGGCACAAGTTTGTTTGAGGCAACTGGCACAAGTTTTCTCGAAGCAACTGGCACAAGTTTGTTCGCCATATCTGGCACAAGTTTGTTCGACGCAACTGGCACAAGTTTGTTCAACGCAAATGGCACAAGTTTGTTTGACGCAACTGGCACAAGTTTCTTCGACGCAACTGGCACAAGTTTGTTCGACGCAACTGGCACAAGTTTGTTTGACGCAACTGGCACAAGTTTGTTCTACGCAACTGGGACAAGTTTGTTCTATGCAACTGGCACTAGTTTGTTCTATGCAACTGGCATAAGTTTGTTTGACGCAACTGGTACAAGTTTGTTCTACGCAACTGGCACAAGTTTGTTCGACATAACTGGCACAAGTTTGTTCTACGCAACTCTTACTAGTTTGTTGTACACAACTGGCACAGGTTTGTTTGACACAACTATCACAAGTTTGTTCTATGCAAATGGCAAATGTTTGTTCTATGCAACTGACACAAGTATATTTGACACAACTGGCAGAAGTTTGTTCAAAGCAACTGGCACAAGTTTGTTTGACGTATCTGGTGCAAGTTTGTTCGACGCAACTGGCACAAGTTTGTTCGACGCAACTGGCAAAAGTTTGATCGATGCAACTGGCACAAGTTTGTGTAACGCAACTGGCACAAGTTTGTTCGACCCAACTGGCACAAGTTTGTTTGACTCAACTGGCACAAGTTTGTTTGACGCAACTGGCAAAAGTTTGTTTGACGCAACTGGCACAAGTTCGTTTGACGCAACTGGCACAAGGTTCTTCTATGCAACTGGCACAAGTTTGTTTGATGCAACTGGCAGAAGTTTGTTTGACGCAACTGGCTCAAGTTTGTTTGACGCAACTGGCACAAGTTTTTTTTGATGCAACTGGCACAAGTTTTTTAGACGCAACTGGCACAAGTTTGTTCGATGTAACAGGCACAAGTTTTTTCGACTCAATTGGTACAAGTTTGTTTGACGCAACTGGCACAAGTTTGTTTGCCGCAAGAGCCAGAAGTTTGTTTGACGCAACTGGCACAAGTTTGTTTGACGCAACTGACACAAGTTTTTTTTGCGCAACTGGCACAAGTTTTCTCGAAGCAACTGGCACAAGTTTGTTCGCCATATCTGGCACAAGTTTGTTCGACGCAACTTGCACAAGTTTGTTTGACGCAACTGGCATAAGTTTGTTAGACACAACTAGCACAAGTTTGTTCAACCCAACTGGTACAAGTTTTTTCGAATCAATTGGCACAAGTTTGTTTGACGCAACTGGCACAAGTTTGTTTGACGCAACTGGCACAAGTTTGTTTGACTCAACTGGCACAAGTTTGTTTGACGCAACTGGCACAAGTTTATTTGACGCAACTGGCACAACTTTTCTCTACGCAGCTAGCACAAGTTTGTTCGCCGTAACTGGCACAAGTTTGTTTGACGCAACTGGCACAAGTTTATTTGACGCAACTGGCACAAGTTTTCAGGACGCAAGTGGCACAAGTTTGTTCGCCGTAACTGGCACAAGTTTGTTCGACGCAATTGGCACAAGTTTATTTGACGCAACTGGCACAAGTTTTCTCGACGCAAGTGGCACAAGTTTGTTCGCCGTAACTGGCACAAGTTTGTTCGACGCAACTGGCACAAGTTTGTTCGACGCAACTGGCACAAGTTTGTTTGACGCAACTGGCACAAGTTTCTTTGACGCAACTGGCACAAGTTTGTTCGACGCAACTGGCACAAGTTTGTTTGATGCAATTGGCACAAGTTTGTTCTACTCAACTGGCAAAAGTTTGTTCTATGCAACTGGCACTAGTTTGTTTTACGCAACTGGCATATGTTTGTTTGATGCAACTGGCACAAGTTTGTTCTACCAACTAGCACAAGTTTGTTCGACTCAACTGGCACAAGGTTGTTCTACGCAACTGGCACATGTTTGTTCTATGCAACTGGCACAAGTTTGTTTGACGCAACTGGCACAAGTTTGTTCAACGCAACTGGCACAAGTTTGTTGGATGCCACTAGCACAAGTTTGTTTGACGAAACTGGCACAAGTTTTTTTGACGCAACTGGCACAAGTTTGTTAGACGCAACTGGCACAAGTTTGTTCGTCGCTACTGGCACAAGTTTTTTCGACTCAAATGGCACAAGTTTGTTTGACGCAACTGGAACAAGTTTGTTTGATGCAACTGGCACAAGTTTGCTTGACGCAACTGGCACAAGTTTGTTTGACGCAACTGGCACAAGTTTATTTGACGCAACTGGCACAAGTTTGTTCGCCGTAACTGGCGCAAGTTTGTTCGACGCAATTGGCACAAGTTTGTTCAACGCAACTGGCACAAGTTTGTTCTACATAACTGGCACAAGTTTGTTCTATGCAACTGGCACAAGTTTGTTCTACGCAACTGGCACAAGTTTGTTCTATGCATCTGGCACAAGTTTGTTCTATGCAACTGGCACTAGTTTGTTCTACGCAACTGGGACATGTTTGTTTGACGCAACTGGCACAAGTTTGTTCTACCCAACTGACATAAGTTTGTTCGACGCAACTGGCACAAGTTTGTTCTACGCAACTGACACAAGTTTGTTTGACACAACTGGCAGAAGTTTGTTCAACGCAACTGGCACAAGTTTGTTTGACGTAACTGGCGCAAGTTTGTTCGACGCAACTGTCACAAGATTGTTCGACGCAACTGGCAAAAGTTTGTTCTATGCAACTGGCACAAGTTTGTTTAACGCAACTGGCACAAGTTTGTTCGACCCAACTGGCACAAGTTTGTTTGACTCAACTGGCACAAGTGTGTTCGACGCAACTGGCACAAGTTTGTTTGACGCAACTGGCACAAGTTCGTTTGACGCAACTGGCACAAGGTTCTTCTACGTAACTGGCACAAGTTTGTTTGACGCAACTGGCACAAGTTTGTTCGATGCAACTGGCACAAATTTGTTTGACGCAACTGGCACAAGTTTGTTTGACGCAACTGGCAAAAGTTTGTTTGACGCAACTGGCACAAGGTTGTTCTACGCAACTGGCACAAGTTTGTTCTACGCTACTGGCACAAGTTTGTTTGACGCAACTGGCACAAGTTTGTTCGACGCAACTGGCACAAGTTTGTTAGACGCAACTGGCACAACTTTATTCGACGTAACAGGCACAAGTTTTTTCGACTCAATTGGTACAAGTTTGTTTGATGCAACTGGCACAAGTTTGTTTGACGCAAGAGGCACAAGTTTGTTTGACACAACTGGCACAAGTTTGTTTGATGCAACTGGCACAAGTTTTTTTTTACGTGACTGGCACAAGTTTTCTCGAATCAACTGGCACAAGTTTGTTTGCCATATCTGGCACAAGTTTGTTCGACGCAACTGGCACAATTTTGTTTGACGCAACTGGCACAAGTTTGTTAGACGCAACTGGCACAAGTTTGTTCAACGCAACTGGCACAAGTTTTTTCGAATCAATTGGCACAAGTTTGTTTGACGCAACTGGCACAAGTTTGTTTGACGCAACTGGCACAAGTTTGTTTGACGCAACTGGCACAAGTTTGTTTGACGCAACTGGCACAAGTTTATTTGACGCAACTGGCACAACTTTTCTCGACGCAACTGGCACAAGTTGCTTTGCCGTAACTGGCACAAGTTTGTTTGTCGCAACTGGCACAAGTTTATTTGACGCAACTGGCACAAGTTTTCTCGACGCAGGTGGCACAAGTTTGTTCGCCGTAACTGGCACAAGTTTGTTCGACGCAACTGGCACAAGTTTGTTCGACGCAACTGGCACAAGTTTGTTTGAAGCAACTGGCACAAGTTTCTTCGACGCAACTGGCACAAGTTTGTTCGACGCAACTGGCACAAGTTTGTTTGATGCAATTGGCACAAGTTTGTTCTACTCAACTGGCACAAGTTTGTTCTATGCAACTGGCACTAGTTTGTTTTACGCAACTGGCATAAGTTTTTTTGACGCAACTGGCACAAGTTTGTTCTACCAACTTGCACAAGTTTGTTTGACTCAACTGGCACAAGTTTGTTCTACGCAACTGGCACAAGTTTTCTCGAAGCAACTGGCACAAGTTTGTTCGCCATATCTAGCACAAGTTTGTTCGACGCAACTGGCACAAGTTTGTTCAACGCAAATGGCACAAGTTTGTTTGACGCGACTGGCACAAGTTTCTTCGACGCAACTGGCACAAGTTTGTTCGACGCAACTGGCACAAGTTTGTTTGACGCAACTGGCACAAGTTTGTTCTACACAACTGGCACAAGTTTGTTCTATGCAACTGGCACTAGTTAGTTCTATGCAACTGGCATAAGTTTGTTTGACGCAACTGGTACAAGTTTGTTCTACGCAACTAGCACAAGTTTGTTCGACACAACTGGCACAAGTTTGTTCTAGCCAACTCTTACTAGTTTGTTGTACACAACTGGCACAGGTTTGTTTGACACAATCGGCACAAGTTTGTTCTATGCAAATGGCAAATGTTTGTTCTACGCAACTGACACAAGTTTGTTTGACACAACTGGCAGAAGTTTGTTCAACGCAACTGGCACAAGTTTTTTTGACGTAACTGGCGCAAGTTTGTTCGACGCAACTGGCACAAGTTTGTTCGACGCAACTGGCAAAAGTTTGTTCGATGCAACTGGCACAAGTTTGTTTAACACAACTGGTACAAGTTTGTTCGACCCAACTGGCACAAGTTTGTTTGACTCAACTGGCACAAGTTTGTTTGACGCAACTGGCAAAAGTTTGTTTGACGCAACTGGCACAAGTTCGTTTGACTCAACTGGCACAAGGTTCTTCTACGCAACTGGCACAAGTTTTTTTTACGCAACTGGCACAAGTTTGTTTGACGCAACTGGCACAAGTTTGTTTGACGCAACTGGCACAAGTTTGTTTGACGCAACTGGCACAAGTTTTTTTTGACGCAACTGGCACAAGTTTGTTAGACGCAACTGGCACAAGTTTGTTCGACGTAACAGGCACAAGTTTTTTCGACTCAATTGGTACAATTTGTTTGACGCAACTGGCACAAGTTTGTTTGACGCAAGAGGCACAAGTTTGTTTGACGCAACTGGCACAAGTTTGTTTGATGCAAATGACAAAAGTTTTTTTTTACGCAACTGGCACAAGTTTGCTCGAAGCAACTAGCACAAGTTTGTTCGCCATATCTGGCACAAGTTTGTTCGATGCAACTGGCACAAGTTTGTTTGACGCAACTGGCACAAGTTTGTTAGACGCAACTGGCACAAGTTTGTTCAACGCAACTGGCACAAGTTTTTTCGAATCAATTGGCACAAGTTTGTTTGACGCAACTGGCACAAGTTTGTTTGACGCAACTGGCACAAGTTTGTTTGACGCAACTGGCACAAGTTTATTTGACGCAAATGGCACAACTTTTCTCGACGCAGCTGGCACAAGTTTGTTCGCCGTAACTGGCACAAGTTTGTTGGACGCAACTGGCACAAGTTTATTTGAAGCAACTGGCACAAGTTTTCTCGACGCAAGTGGCACAAGTTTGTGCGCCGTAACTGGCACAAGTTTGTTCGACGCAACTGTCACAAGTTTGTTCGACGCAACTGGCACAAGTTTGTTTGACGCAACTGGCACAAGTTTCTTCGACACAACTGGCACAAGTTTGTTCGACGCAACTGGCAAAAGTTGGTTTGATGCAATTGGCACAAGTTTGTACCACTCAACTGGCACAAGTTTGTTCTATGCAACTGGCACTAGTTTGTTTTACGCAACTGGCATATGTTTGTTTGACGCAACTGGCACAAGTTTGTTCTACCAACTAGCACAAGTTTGTTCGACTCAACTGGCACAAGGTTGTTTTACGCAACTGTCACAAGTTTGTTCTACGCAACTGGCACAAGTTTGTTTGACGCAACTGGCGCAAGTTTGTTCGATGCAACTGGCACAAGTTTGTTTGATGCCACTGGCACAAGTTTGTTTGACTAAACTGGCACAAGTTTTTTTGACGCAACTGGCACAAGTTTGTTAGACGCAACTAGCACAAGTTTGTTCGACGCAACTGGCACAAGTTTTTTCGACTCAAGTGGCAAAAGTTTGTTTGACGCAACTGGAACAAGTTTGTTTGACGCAACTGGCACAAGTTTTTTGACGCAACTGGCACAAGTTTGTTTGACGCAACTGGCACAAGTTTATTTGACGCAACTGGCACAAGTTTTCTCGACGAAACTGGCACAAGTTTGTTCGCCGTAACTGGCACAAGTTTGTTCGACGCAACTGGCACAAGTTTGTTCGACGCAACTGGCACAAGTTTGTTCTACATAACTGGCACAAGTTTGTTCTATGCAACTGGCACAAGTTTGTTCTACGCAACTGGCACAAGTTTGTTCTACGCATCTGGCACAAGTTTGTTCTATGCAACTGGCATCAGTTTGTTCTACGCAACTGGGACATGTTTGTTTGACGCAACTGGCACAAGTTTGTTCTACCCAACTGACACAGGTTTGTTCGACGCAACTGGCACAAGTTTGTTCTACGCAACTGACACAAGTTTGTTTGACACAACTAGCAGAAGTTTTTTCAACGCAACTGGCATAAGATTGTTTGACGTAACTGGCGCAAGTTTGTTCGACGCAACTGGCACAAGTTTGTTCGATGCAACTGGCAAAAGTTTGTTCGATGCAACTAGCACAAGTTTGTTTAACGCAACTGGCACAAGTTTGTTCGACCCAACTGGCACAAGTTTGTTTGACTCAACTGGCACAAGTTTGTTCGACGCAACTGGCACAAGTTTGTTTGACGCAACTGGCACAAGTTCGTTTGACACAACTGGCACAAGGTTGTTCTACGCAACTGGCACAAGTTTGTTTGACGCAACTGGCACAAGTTTGTTTGACGCAACTGGCACAAGTTTGTTTGACGCAACTGGCACAAGTTTGTTTGACGCAACTGGCACAAGTTTGTTTGACGCAACCGGCACAAGTTTGTTAGATGCAACTGGCACAATTTTGTTCGATGTAACAGGCACAAGTTTTTTCGACTCAATTGGTATAAGTTTGTTTGACGCAAGAGGCACAAGTTTGTTTGACGCAATTGGCACAAGTTTGTTTGACGCAAGAGGCACAAGTTTGTTTGACGCAATTGGCACAAGTTTGTTTGACGCAAGAGGCACAAGTTTGTTTGACGCAATTGGCACAAGTTTGTTCTACACAACTGGCACAAGTTTGTTCTATGCAACTGGCACTAGTTTGTTCTATGCAACTGGCATAAGTTTGTTTGACGCAACTGGTACAAGTTTGTTCTACGCAACTGGCACAAGTTTGTTCGACACAACTGGCACAAGTTTGTTCTACGCAACTCTTACTAGTTTGTTGTACACAACTGGCACAGGTTTATTTGACACAACTGGCACAAGTTTGTTCTACGCAAATGGCAAATGTTTGTTCTACGCAACTGACACAAGTTTGTTTGACACAACTGGCAGAAGTTTGTTCAACGCAACTGGCACAAGTTTTTTTGACGTAACTGGCGCAAGTTTGTTCGACGCAACTGGCACAAGTTTGTTCGACGCAACAGGCAAAAGTTTGTTCGATGCAACTGGCACAAGTTTGTTTAACACAACTGGCACAAGTTTGTTCGACCCAACTGGCACAAGTTTGTTTGACTCAACTGGCACAAGTTTGTTTGACGCAACTGGCAAAAGTTTGTTTGACGCAACTGGCACAAGTTCGTTTGACGCAACTGGCACAAGGTTCTTCTACTCAACTGGCACAAGTTTGTTTGACGCAACTGGCACAAGTTTGTTTGACGCAACTGGCACAAGTTTGTTTGACGCAACTGGCACAAGTTTGTTTGACGCAACTGGCACAAGTTTTTTTTGACGCAACTGGCACAAGTTTGTTAGACGCAACTGGCACAAGTTTGTTCGACGTAACAGGCACAAGTTTTTTCGACTCAATTGGTACAAGTTTGTTTGACGCAACTGGCACAAGTTTGTTTGACGCAAGAGGCACAAGTTTGTTTGACGCAACTGGCACAAGTTTGTTTGATGCAACTGGCACAAGTTTTTTTTTACGCAACTGGCACAAGTTTTCTCAAAGCAACTGGCACAAGTCTGTTCGCCATATCTGGCACAAGTTTGTTCGACGCAACTGGCACAAGTTTGTTTGATGCAACTGGCACAAGTTTGTTAGACGCAACTGGCACAAGTTTGTTCGCCGTAACTGGCACAAGTTTGTTTGACGCAACTGGCACAAGTTTATTTGACGCAACTGGCACAAGTTTGTTGTACATAACTGGCACAAGTTTGTTCTACGCAACTGGCACAAGTTTGTTCTACGCATCTGGCACAAGTTTGTTCTATGCAACTGGCATTAGTTTGTTCTACGCAACTGGGACATGTTTGTTTGACGCAACTGGCACAAGTTTGTTCTACCCAACTGACACAAGTTTGTTCGACGCAACTGGCACAAGTTTGTTCTACGCAACTGACACAAGTTTGTTTGACAAAACTAGCAGAAGTTTTTTCAACGCAACTGGCACATGTTTGTTTGACGTAACTGGCGCAAGTTTGTTTAACGCAACTGGCACAAGTTTGTTCGACGCAACTGGCAAAAGTTTCTTCCATGCAACTGGCACAAGTTTGTTTAACGCAACTGGCACAAGTTTGTTCGACCCAACTGGCACAAGTTTGTTTGACTCAACTGGCACAAGTTTGTTCGACGCAACTGGCACAAGTTTGTTTGACGCAACTGGCACAAGTTCGTTTGATGCAACTGGCACAAGGTTCTTCTATGCAACTGGCACAAGTTTGTTTGATGCAACTGGCACAAGTTTGTTCTACGCAACTGGCACAAGTTTGTTTGACGCAACTGGCACAAGTTTGTTTGACGCAACTGGCATAAGTTTGTTTGACGCAACTGGCACAAGTTTGTTAGATGCAACTGGCACAATTTTGTTCGATGTAACAGGCACAAGTTTTTTCGACTCAATTGGTACAAGTTTGTTTGACGCAACTGGCACAAGTTTGTTTGACGCAACTGGCACAAGTTTGTTTGACGCAACTGGCACAAGTTTGTTTGACGCAACTGGCACAAGTTTTTTTTACGCAACTGGCACAAGTTTTCTAGAAGCAACTGGCACAAGTTTGTTCGCCATATCTGGCACAAGTTTGTTCGATGCAACTGGCACAAGTTTGTTCGACGCAAATGGCACAAGTTTGTTTGACGCAACTGTCACAAGTTTCTTCGACGCAACTGGCTCAAGTTTGTTCGACGCAACTGGCACAAGTTTGTTTGACGCAACTGGCACAAGTTTGTTCTACGCAACTGGCACAAGTTTGTTCTATGCAACTGGCACTAGTTTGTTCTATGCAACTGGCATAAGTTTGTTTGACGCAACTGGTACAAGTTTGTTCTACGCAACTGGCACAAGTTTGTTCGACACAACTGGCACAAGTTTGTTCTACGCAAATCTTACTAGTTTGTTGTACACAACTGGCACAGGTTTGTTTGACACAACTGGCACAAGTTTGTTCTACGCAAATGGCAAATGTTTGTTTTACGCATGTGCCACAAGTTTGTTCTATGCAACTGGCACTAGTTTGTTCTACGCAACTGGCACAAATTTTTTTGACACAACTGGCACGTTTGTTCTACCCAACTGGCACAAGTTTGTTCGACGCAAGTGGCACAAGTTTGTTTGATGCAACTGGCACAAGTTTGTTTGACATAACTGCCACAAGTTTGTTCTAAGCAACTGGCACAAGTTTGTTCGACGGAACTGGCGCAAGTTTGTTCGACGCAACTGGAACAAGTTTGTTTGACGCAACTGGCACAAGTTTATTCGACGCAACTGGAACAAGTTTGTTTAACGTAACTGGCACAAGTTTGTTCGAACCAACTGGCAAAAGTTTGTTTGACACAACTGGCACAAGTTTGTTTGATGCAACTGGCACAAGGTTGTTCTACGCAACATGTACAAGTTTGTTCTACGCAACTGGCACAAGTTTGTTTGACGCAACTGGCACTATTGTGTTCGATGCAACTGGCACAAGTTTGTTCGACGCAACTGGCACAAGTTTGTTTGACGCAACTGGCACAAGTTTGTTTGACGCAACTGGCACAAGTTTGTTCAACGCAACTGGCACAAGTTTGTTCAACGCAACTGGCACAAGTTTTTTTTAATCAATTGGCGCAAGTTTGTTTGACGCAACTGGCACAAGTTTGTTTGACGCAACTGGCACAAGTTTGTTTGACGCAACTGGCACAACTTTTCTCGACGCAACTGGCACAAGTTTGTTCACTGTAACTGGCACAAGTTTGTTTGACGCAACTGTCACAAGTTTATTTGACGCAACTGGCACAAGTTTTCTCGACGCAAGTGGCACAAGTTTGTTCGACGTAACTGCCACAAGTTTGTTCGACGCAACTGGCACAAGTTTGTTCGACGTAACTGCCACAAGTTTGTGTGACGCAACTGGCACAAATTTCTTCGACGCAACTGGCACAAGTTTGTTCGACGAACTGGCACAAGTTTGTTTGACGCAATTGGCGCAAGTTTGTTCTACATAACTGAAACAAGTTTGTTCTATGCAACTGGCACTAGTTTGTTTTACGCAACTGGCATAAGTTTGTTTGACGCAACTGGCACAAGTTTGTTCTACAAACTAGCACAAGTTTGTTCCACGCAACTGGCACAAGGTTGTTCTACGCAACTGGCACAAGTTTGTTCTACACAACTGGCACAAGTTTGTTTGACGCAATTGGCACAAGTTTGTTCTACGCAACTGGCACAAGTTTGTTGGATGCCACTGACACAAGTTTGTTCGACGAAACTGGCCCAAGTTTTTTTGACGCAACTTGCATAAGTTTGTTAGACGCAACTGGCACAAGTTTGTTCGACGCAACTAGCACAAGTTTTTTCGACTCAATTGGCACAAGTTTGTTTGACGCAACTGGAACAAGTTTGTTTGATGCAACTGGCACAAGTTTGTTTGACACAACTGGCACAAGTTTGTTTGACGTAACTGGCACAAGTTTATTTGACGCAACTGGCACAAGTTTTCTCGACGAAACTGGCACAAGTTTGTTCGCCGTAACTGGCACAAGTTTGTTCCACGCTACTGGCACAAGTTTGTTTGACGCAAATGGCACAAGTTTGTTCTACATAACTGGCACAAGTTTGTTCTATGCAACTGGCACAAGTTTGTTCTGCGCAACTGGCACAAGTTTGTTCTACGCATCTGGCACAAGTTTGTTCTATGCAACTGGCACTAGATTGTTCTATGCAACTGACACAAGTTTGTTTGACACAATTGGCAGAAGTTTGTTCATCGCAACTGGCACAAGTTTGTTCGACGCAACTGGCGCAAGTTTTTTCGACGCAACTGGCACAAGTTTGTTCGACGCAACTGGCAAAAGTTTGTTCGATGCAACTGGCACAGGTTTGTTTAACGCAACTGGCCCAAGTTTGTTTGACGCAACTGGCACAAGTTTGTTTGACGCAACTGGCACAAGGTTCTTCTACGCAATTGGCACAAGTTTGTTCTACGCAACTGGCACAAGTTTGTTTGACGCAACTGGCACAAGTTTGTTCGACGCAACTGGCACAAGTTTGTTAGACGCAACTGGCACAAGTTTGTTCGACGTAACAGGCACAAGTTTTTTCGACTCAATTGGTACAAGTTTGTTTGATGCACCTGGCACAAGTTTGTTTGACGCAAGAGGCACAAGTTTGTTTGACGCAACTGGCACAAGTTTGTTTGACGCAACTGGCACAAGTTTTTTTTTTACGCGACTGGCACAAGTTTTCTCGAAGCAACTGGCACAAGTTTGTTTGCCATATCTGGCACAAGTTTGTTCGACGCAACTGGCACAAGTTTGTTTGACACAACTGGCACAAGTTTGTTAGACGCGACTGGCACAAGTTTGTTCAACGCAACTGGCACATTTTTTTTCGAATCAATTGGCACAAGTTTGTTTGACGCAACTGGCACAAGTTTGTTTGACGCAACTGGCACAAGTTTGTTTGACGCAACTGGCACAAGTTTCTTTGACGCAACTGGCACAACTTCTCTCGACGCAACTGGCACAAGATGGTTCGCCGTAACTGGCACAAGTTTGTTTGACGCAACTGGCACAAGTTTATTTGACGCAACTGGCACAAATTTTCTCGACGCAAGTGGCACAAGTTTGTTCGCCGTAGCTGGCACAAGTTTGTTCGACGCAACTGGCACAAGTTTGTTCGACACAACTGGCACAAGTTTGTTTGACGCAACTGGCACAAGTTTATTCGACGCAACTGGCACAAGTTTTTTCGACGCAACTGGCACAAGTTTGTTTGATGCAATTGGCACAAGTTTGTTCTACTCAACTGGCACAAGTTTGTTCTATGCAACTGGCACTAGTTTGTTTTACGCAACTGGCATAAGTTTGTTTGAGGCAACTGGCACAAGTTTGTTCTACCAACTAGCACAAGTTTGTTCGACTCAACTGGCACAAGGTTGTTCTACGCAACTGGCACAAGTTTTCTCAAAGCAACTGGCACAAGTTTGTTCGACACAACTGGCACAAGTTTGTTCAACGCAAATGGCACAAGTTTGTTTGACGCAACTGGCACAAGTTTCTTCGACGCAACTGGCACAAGTTTGTTCGACGCAACTGGCACAAGTTTGTGTGATGCAACTGGCACAAGTTTGTTCTACGCAACTGTGACATGTTTGTTTGACGCAACTGGCACAAGTTTGTTCTACACAACTGACACAAGTTTGTTCGACGCAACTGGCACAAATTTGTTCTACGTAACTGACACAAGTTTGTTAGACACAACTGGCAGAAGTTTGTTCAACGGAACTGGCACAAGTTTGTTTGACGTAACTGGCACAAGTTTGTTCAAAGCAACTGGCAAAAGTTTGTTCGATGCAACTGGCACAAGTTTGTTTAACGCAACTGGCACAAGTTTGTTCGACCCAACTGGCACAAGTTTGCTTGACTCAACTGGCACAAGTTTGTTTGATGCCTCTGGCAAAAGTTTGTTTGACGCAACTGGCACAAGTTCGTTTGACGCAACTGGCACAAGGTTCTTCTACGCAACTGGCACAAGTTTGTTTGACGAAACTGGCACAAGTTTGTTTGACGCAACTGGCACAAGTTTGTTTGACGCAACTGGCACAAGTTTGTTTGACGCAACTGGCACAAGTTTTTTTTTACGCAACTGGCACAAGTTTGTTAGACGCAACTGGCACAAGTTTGTTCGACGTAACAGGCACAAGTTTTTTCGACTCAATTGGTACAAGTTTGTTTGACGCAACTGGCACAAGTTTGTTTGACGCAAGAGGCACAAGTTTGTTTGACGCAACTGGCACAAGTTTGTTTGATGCAAATGGCACAAGTTTTCTCGAGGCAAGTGGCATAAGTTTGTTCGCCGTAAGTGGCACAAGTTTGTTCGACGCAACTGGCACAAGTTTGTTCGACGCAATTGGCACAAGTTTGTTTGACGCAACTGGCACAAGTTTGTTCGACGCAACTGGCACAAGTTTGTTTGATGCAATTGGCACAAGTTTGTTCTACTCAACTGGCACAAGTTTGTTCTATGCAACTGGCACTAGTTTGTTTTACGCAACTGGCATATGTTTGTTTGACGCAACTGGCACAAGTTTGTTCTACCAACTAGCACAAGTTTGTTCGACTCAACTGGCACAAGGGTGTTCTACGCAACTGGCACAAGTTTGTTCTACGCAACTGGCACAAGTTTGTTTGACGCAACTGGCACAACTTTGTTCAACGCAACTGGCACAAGTTTGTTGGATGCCACTAGCACAAGTTTGTTTGACGAAACTGTCACAAGTTTTTTTGACGCAACTGGCACAAGTTTGTTAGACGCAACTGGCACAAGTTTGTTTGACGCAACTGGCACAAGTTTTTTCGACTCAAGTGGCACAAGTTTGTTTGGCGCAACTGGAACAATTTTGTTTGACTCAACTGGCACAAGTTTGTTTGATGCAACTGGCACAAGTTTGTTTGACGCAACTGGCACAAGTTTATTTGACGCAACTGGCACAAGTTTGTTCGCCGTAACTGGCACAAGTTTGTTCGACGCAACTGGCACAAGTTTGTTCGACGCAACGGGCACAAGTTTGTTCTACATAACTTTCACAAGTTTGTTCTATGCAACTGGCACAAGTTTGTTCTACGCAACTGGCACAAGTTTGTTCTACGCATCTGGCACAAGTTTGTTCTATGCAACTGGCACTAGTTTGTTCTACGCAACTGGGAAATGTTTGTTTGACGCAACTGGCACAAGTTTGTTCTACCCAACTGACATAAGTTTGTTCGACGCAACTGGCACAAGTTTGTTCTACGCAACTGACACAAGTTTGTTTGACACAACTGGCAGAAGTTTGTTCAACGCAACTGGCACAAGTTTGTTTGACGTAACTGGCGCAAGTTTGTTCGACGCAACTGGCACAAGTTTGTTCGAAGCAACTGGCACAAGTTTGTTCTACATAACTTTCACAAGTTTGTTCTATGCAACTGGCACAAGTTTGTTCTACGCAACTGGCCCAAGTTTGTTCTACGCATCTGGCACAAGTTTGTTCTATGCAACTGGGACATGTTTGTTCTACCAAACTGACATAAGTTTGTTCGACGCAACTGGCACAAGTTTGTTCTACGCATCTGGCACAAGTTTGTTCTATGCAACTGGGACATGTTTGGTCTACCCAACTGACATAAGTTTGTTCGACGCAACTGGCACAAGTTTGTTCTACGCAACTGACACAAGTTTGTTTGACACAACTGGCAGAAGTTTGTTCAACGCAACTGGCACAAGTTTGTTTGACGTAACTGGCGCAAGTTTGTTCGACGCAACTGTCACAAGTTTGTTCGATGCAACTGGCAAAAGTTTGTTCGATGCAACTGGCACAAGTTTGTTTAACGCAACTGGCACAAGTTTGTTCGACCCAACTGGCACAAGTTTGTTTGACTCAACTGGCACAAGTGTGTTCGACGCAACTGGCACAAGTTTGTTTTACGCAACTGGCACAAGTTCGTTTGACGCAACTGGCACAAGGTTCTTCTACGCAACTGGCACAAGTTTGTTTGACACAACTGGCACAAGTTTGTTCGATGCAACTGGCACAAGTTTGTTTAACGCAACTGGCACAAGTTTGTTTGACGCAACTGGCACAAGTTTGTTTGACGCAACTGGCACAAGGTTCTTCTACGCAACTGGCACAAGTTTGTTCTACGCAACTGGCACAAGTTTGTTTGATGCAACTGGCACAAGTTTGTTCGACGCAACTGGCAAAAGTTTGTTAGACGCAACTGGCACAACTTTACTCCACGTAACAGGCACAAGTTTTTTCGACCTAATTGGTACAAGTTTAATGATGCAACTGGCACAAGTTTGTTTGACGCAAGAGGCACAAGTTTGTTTGACGCAACTGGCACAAGTTTGTTTGACCCAAATGGCACAAGTTTTTTTTTACGTGACTGGCACAAGTTTTCTCGAAGCAACTGGCACAAGTTTGTTTGCCATATCTGGCACAAGTTTGTTCGACGCAACTGGCACAAGTTTGTTTGACGCAACTGGCACAAGTTTGTTAGACGCAACTGGCACAAGTTTGTTCAACGCAACTGGCACAAGTTTTTTCGAATCAATTGGCACAAGTTTGTTTGACGCAACTGGCACAAGTTTGTTTGACGCAACTGGCACAAGTTTGTTTGATGCAACTGGCACAAGTTTGTTTGACGCAACTGGCACAAGTTTATTTGACGCAATTGGCACTACTTTTTTCGACGCAACTGGCACAAGTTGGTTTGCCGTAACTGGCACAAGTTTGTTTGACGTAACTGGCACAAGTTTATTTGACGCAACTGGCACAAGTTTTCTCGACGCAAGTGGCACAAGTTTGTTCGCCGTAACTGGCACAAGTTTGTTCGACGCAACTGGCACAAGTTTGTTCGACGCAACTGGCACAAGTTTGTTTGATGCAACTGGCACAAGTTTCTTCGACCCAACTGGCACAAGTTTGTTTGACTCAACTGGCACAAGTTTGTTTGACGCATCTGGCAAAAGTTTGTTTGGCGCAACTGGCACAAGTTCGTTTGACGCAACTGGCACAAGGTTCTTCTACGCAACTGGCAAAAGTTTGTTTGACGCAACTGGCACAAGTTCGTTTGACGCAACTGGCACAAGTTTGTTTGACGCAACTGGCAGAAATTTGTTTGACGCAACTGGCACAAGTTTGTTTGACGCAACTGGCACAAGTTTTTTTGACGCAACTGGCACAAGTTTGTTAGACGCAACTGGCACAAGTTTGTTCGACGTAACAGGTACAAGTTTTTTCGACTCAATTGGTACAAGTTTGTTTGACGCAACTGGCACAAGTTTTTTTGACGCAAGAGGCGCAAGTTTGTCTGACACAACTGGCACAAGTTTGTTTGACGCAACTGGCACAAGTTTTTTTTTACGCAACTGGCACAAGTTTTCTCGAAGCATATCTGGCACAAGTTTGTTCAACGCAACTGGCACAAGTTTGTTTGACGCAACTGGCACAAGTTTGTTAGACGCAACTGGCACAAGTTTGTTCAACGCAACTGGCACAAGTTTTTTCGAATCAATTGGCACAAGTTTGTTTGACGCAACTGGCACAAGTTTGTTTGACGCAACTGGCACAAGTTTGTTTGACGCAACTGGCACAAGTTTGTTTGACGCAACTGGCACAAGTTTATTTGACGCAACTGACACAACTTTTCTCGATGCAGCAAGCACAAGTTTGTTCGCCGTAACTGGCACAATTTTGTTTGACGCAACTGGCACAAGTTTATTTGACGCAACTGGCACAAGTTTTCTCGACACAAGTGGCACAAGTTTGTTCGCTGTAACTGGCACAAGTTTGTTCGACGCAACTGGCACAAGTTTGTTCGACGCAACTGGCACAAGTTTGTTTGACGCAACTGGCACAAGTTTCTTCGACGCAACTGGCACAAGTTTGTTCAACGCAACTGGCACAAGTTTGTTTGATGCAATTGGCACAAGTTTGTTCTACTCAACTGGCACAAGTTTCTTCTATGCAACTGGCACTAGTTTGTTTTATGCAACTGGGATATGTTTGTTTGACGCAACTGGCACAAGTTTGTTCTACCAACTAGCACAAGTTTCTTCGACTCAACTGGCACAAGGTTGTTCTACGCAACTGGCACAAGTTTGTTCTACGCAACTGGCACAAGTTTGTTTGACGCAACTGGCACAAGTTTGTTTGACGCAACTGGCACAAGGTTCTTCTACGCAACTGGCAGAAGTTTGTTCAACGCAACTGGCACAAGTTTGTTTGACGCAACTGGCACAAGTTTGTTCGACGCAACTGGCACAAGTTTGTTAGACGCAACTGGCACAACTTTATTCGACGTAACAGGCACAAGTTTTTTTGACTCAATTGGTACAAGTTTAATGATGCAACTGGCACAAGTTTGTTTGACGCAAGAGGCACAAGTTTGTTTGACGCAAGAGGCACAAGTTTGTTTGACGCAAATGCCACAAGTTTTTTTTTATGCGACTGGCACAAGTTTTCTCGAAGCAACTGGCACAAGTTTGTTTGCCAATTCTGGCACAAGTTTGTTTGACGCAACTGGCACAAGTTTGTTTGACGCAACTGGCACAAGTTTGTTAGACGCAACTGGCACAAGTTTGTTCAACGCAACTGGCACAAGTTTTTTCGAATCAATTGGCACATATTTGTTTGATGCAACTGGCACAAGTTTGTTTGACGCAACTGGCACAAGTTTGTTTGACGCAACTGGCACAAGTTTGTTTGACGCAACTGGCACAAGTTTATTTGACGCAACTGGCACAACTTTTCTCGACGCAACTGGCACAAGTTGAATTGCCGTAACTGGCACAAGTTTGTATGACGTAACTGGCACAAGTTTATTTGACGCAACTGGCACAAGTTTTCTCGACGCAAGTGGCACAAGTTTGTTCGCCGTAACTGGCACAAGTTTGTTCGACGCAACTGGCACAAGTTTGTTCGACGCAACTGGCACAAGTTTGTTTGACGCAACTGGCACAAGTTTCTTCGACGCAACTGGCACAAGTTTGTTCGGCGCAACTGGCACAAGTTTGTTTGATGCAATTGGCACAAGTTTGTTCTACTCAACTGGCACAAGTTTGTTCTATGCAAATGGCACTAGTTTGTTTTATACAACTGGCATACGTTTGTTTGACGCAACTGGTACAAGTTTGTTCTACACAACTGGCACAAGTTTGTTCGACACAACTGGCACAAGTTTGTTCTACGCAACTCTTACTAGTTTGTTGTACACAACTGGCACAGGTTTGTTTGACACAACTGGCACAAGTTTGTTCTACGCAAATGGCAAATGTTTGTTCTACGCAACTGACACAAGTTTGTTTGACACAACTGGCAGAAGTTTGTTCAACGCAACTGGCACAAGTTTGTTTGACGTAACTGGCGCAAGTTTGTTCGACGCAACTGGCACAAGTTTGTTCGACGCAACTGGCAAAAGTTTGTTCGATGCAACTGGCACAAGTTTGTTTAACACAACTGGCACAAGTTTGTTCGACCCAACTGGCACAAGTTTGTTTGACTCAACAGGCACAAGTTTGTTTGACGCAACTGGGAAAAGTTTGGTCGACGCAACTGGCACAAGTTCGTTTGACGCAACTGGCACAAGGTTCTTCTACGCAACTGGCAAAAGTAGGTTTGACGCAACTGGCACAAGTTCGTTTGACGCAACTGGCACAAGTTTGTTTGACGCAACTGGCACAAGTTTGTTTGACGCAACTGGCACAAGTTTGTTAGACGCAACTGGCACAAGTTTTTTTGATGCAACTGGCACAAGTTTGTTAGACGCAACTGGCACAAGTTTGTTCGACGTAACAGGCACAAGTTTTTTCAACTCAATTGGTACAAGTTTGTTTGACGCAACTGGCACAAGTTTGTTTGACGCAAGAGGCGCAAGTTTGTTTGACGCAACTGGCACAAGTTTGTTTGACGCAACTGGCACAAGTTTTTTTTTATGCAACTGGCACAAGTTTTCTCGAAGCATCTGGCACAAGTTTGTTCGCCATATCTGGCACAAGTTTGTTCGACGCAACTGGCACAAGTTTGTTTGACGCAACTGCCACAAGTTTGTTAGACGCAACTGGCACAAGTTTGTTCAACGCAACTGGCACAAGTTTTTTCGAATCAATTGGCACAAGTTTGTTTGACGCAACTGGCACAAGTTTGTTTGACGCAACTGGCACAAGTTTGTTTGACGCAACTGGCACAAGTTTGTTTGACGCAACTGGCACAAGTTTATTTGACGCAACTGGCACAACTTTTCTCGACACAGCTGGCACAAGTTTGTTCGCCGAAACTGGCACAAGTTTGTTTGACGCAACTGGCACAAGTTTATTTGACGCAACTGGCACAAGTTTTCTCGACGCAAGTGGCACAAGTTTGTTCGCCGTAACTGGCACAAGTTTGTTCGACGCAACTGGCACAAGTTTGTTCGACGCAACTGGCACAAGTTTGTTTGACGCAACTGGCACAAGTTTCTTCGACGCAACTGGCACAAGTTTGTTCGACGCAACTGGCACAAGTTTGTTTGATGCAATTGGCACAAGTTTGTTCTACTCAACTGGCACAAGTTTCTTCTATGCAACTGGCACTAGTTTGTTTTATGCAACTGGCATATGCTTGTTTAACGCAACTGGCACAAGTTTGTTCTACCAACTAGCACAAGTTTGTTCGACTCAACTGGCACAAGGTTGTTCTACGCAACTGGCACAAGTTTGTTCTACGCAACTGGCACAAGTTTGTTCGACGCAACTGGCACAAGTTTGTTCGACGCAACTGGCACAAGTTTGTTGGATGCCATTGGCACAAGTTTGTTTGACGAAACTGGCACAAGTTTTTTTGATGCAATTGGCACAAGTTTGTTAGACGCAACTGGCACAAGTTTTTTCGACGCAACTGGCACAAGTTTTTTCGACTCAATTGGCACAAGTTTGTTTGACGCAACTGGAACAAGTTTGTTTGATGCAACTGGCACAAGTTTGTTTGACGCAACTGGCACAAGTTTGTTTGACGCAACTGGCACAAGTTTTTTTGACGCAACTGGCACAAGTTTGTTCGCCGTAACTGGCACAAGTTTGTTCAACGCAACTGGCACAAGTTTGTTCGACGCAACTGGCACAAGTTTGTTCTACATAACTGGCACAAGTTTGTTCTATGCAACTGGCACAAGTTTGTTCTACGCAACTGGCACAAGTTTGTTCTACGCATCTGGCACAAGTTTGTTCTATGCAACTGGCACTAGTTTGTTTTACGCAACTGGCATAAGTTTGTTTGACGTAACTGGCACAAGTTTGTTCTACCCAACTGACATAAGTTTGTTCGACGCAACTGGCACAAGTTTGTTCTACGCAACTGACACAAGTTTGTTTGACACAACTGGCAGAAGTTTGTTCAACGCAACTGGCACAAGTTTGTTTGACACAACTGGCACAAGTTTGTTCGATGCAACTGGCACAAGTTTGTTTAACGCAACTGGCACAAGTTTGTTTGACGCAACTGGCACAAGTTTGTTTGACGCAACTGGCACAAGGTTCTTCTACGCAACTGGCACAAGTTTGTTCTACGCAACTGGCACAAGTTTGTTTGGTGCAACTGGCACAAGTTTGTTCGACGCAACTGGCACAAGTTTGTTAGACGCAACTGGCACAACTTTATTCGACGTAACAGGCACAAGTTTTTTCGACCTAATTGGTACAAGTTTAATGATGCAACTGGCACAAGTTTGTTTGACGCAAGAGGCACAAGTTTGTTTGACGCAACTGGCACAAGTTTGTTTGACGCAAATGGCACGAGTTTTTTTTTACGTGACTGGCACAAGTTTTCTCGAAGCAACTGGCACAAGTTTGTTTGCCATATGTGGCACAAGTTTGTTCGACGCAACTGGCACAAGTTTGTTTGACGCAACTGGCACAAGTTTGTTAGACGCAACTGGCACAAGTTTGTTCAACGCAACTGGCACAAGTTTTTTCGAATCAATTGGCACAAGTTTGTTTGACGCAACTGGCACAAGTTTGTTTGACGCAACTGGCACAAGTTTGTTTGATGCAACTGGCACAAGTTTGTTTGACGCAACTGGCACAAGTTTATTTGACGCAATTGGCACAACTTTTTTCGACGCAACTGGCACAAGTTGGTTTGCCGTAACTGGCACAAGTTTGTTTGACGTAACTGGCACAAGTTTATTTGACGCAACTGGCACAAGTTTTCTCGACGCAAGTGGCACAAGTTTGTTCGCCGTAACTGGCACAAGTTTGTTCGACGCAACTGGCACAAGTTTGTTCGACGCAACTGGCACAAGTTTGTTTGACGCAACTGGCACAAGTTTCTTCGACCCAACTGGCACAAGTTTGTTTGACTCAACTGGCACAAGTTTGTTTGACGCATCTGGCAAAAGTTTGTTTGGCGCAACTGGCACAAGTTCGTTTGAGGCAACTGGCACAAGGTTCTTCTACGCAACTGGCAAAAGTTTGTTTGACGCAACTGGAACAAGTTCGTTTGACGCAACTGGCACAAGTTTGTTTGACGCAACTGGCAGAAGTTTGTTTGACGCAAACTGGCACAAGTTTGTTTGACGCAACTGGCACAAGTTTTTTTGACGCAACTGGCACAAGTTTGTTAGACGCAACTGGCACAAGTTTGTTCGACGTAACAGGTACAAGTTTTTTCGACTCAATTGGTACAAGTTTGTTTGACGCAACTGGCACAAGTTTGTTTGACGCAAGAGGCGCAAGTTTGTCGGACACAACTGGCACAAGTTTGTTTGACGCAACTGGCACAAGTTTTTTTTTACGCAACTGGCACAAGTTTTCTCGAAGCATATCTGGCACAAGTTTGTTCAACGCAACTGGGACAAGTTTGTTTGACGCAACTGGCACAAGTTTGTTAGACGCAACTGGCACAAGTTTGTTCAACGCAACTGGCACAAGTTTTTTCGAATCAATTGGCACAAGTTTGTTTGACGCAACTGGCACAAGTTTGTTTGACGCAACTGGCACAAGTTTGTTTGACGCAACTGGCACAAGTTTGTTTGACTCAACTGGCACAAGTTTATTTGACGCAAGTGACACAACTTTTCTCGACGCAGCAAGCACAAGTTTGTTCGCCGTAACTGGCACAAGTTTGTTTGACGCAACTGGCACAAGTTTATTTGACGCAACTGGCACAAGTTTTCTCGACACAAGTGGCACAAGTTTGTTCGCCGTAACTGGCACAAGTTTGTTCGACGCAACTGGCACAAGTTTGTTCGACGCAACTGGCACAAGTTTGTTTGACGCAACTGGCACAAGTTTCTTCGACGCATCTGGCACAAGTTTGTTCGACGCAACTGGCACAAGTTTGTTTGATGCAATTGGCACAAGTTTGTTCTACTCAACTGGCACAAGTTTCTTCTATGCAACTGGCACTAGTTTGTTTTATGCAACTGGCATATGTTTGTTTGACGCAACTGGCACAAGTTTGTTCTACCAACTAGCACAAGTTTGTTCGACTCAACTGGCACAAGGTTGTTCTACGCAACTGGCACAAGTTTGTTCTACGCAACTGGCACAAGTTTGTTTGACGCAACTGGCACAAGTTTGTTCGACGCAACCGGCACAAGTTTGTTGGATGGCACTGGCACAAGTTTGTTTGACGAAACTGGCACAAGTTTTTTTGACGCAACTGGCACAAGTTTGTTAGACGCAACTTGCACAAGTTTGTTCGACGCAACTGGCACAAGTTTTTTCGACTCAATTGGCACAAGTTTGTTTGACGCAACTGGAACAAGTTTATTTGACGCAACTGGCACAAGTTTGTTTGACGCAACTGGCACAAGTTTGTTTGACGCAACTGGCACAAGTTTTTTCGACGCAACTGGCACAAGTTTGTTCGCCGTAACTGGCACAAGTTTGTTCTATGCAACTGGCACTAGTTTGTTTTACGCAACTGGCATAAGTTTGTTTGACGCAACTGGCACAAGTTTGTTCTACCCAACTGACATAAGTTTGTTCGACGCAACTGGCACAAGTTTGTTCTACGCAACTGACACAAGTTTGTTTGACACAACTGGCAGTAGTTTGTTCAACGCAACTGGCACAAGTTTGTTTGACGTAACTGGCGCAAGTTTGTTCGACGCAACTGTCACAAGTTTGTTCGACGCAACTGGCAAAAGTTTGTTCGATGCAACTGTTACAAGTTTGTTTAACGCAACTGGCACAAGTTTGTTCGACCCAACTGGCACAAGTTTGTTTGACTCAACTGGCACAAGTTTGGTCGACGCAACTGGCACAAGTTTGTTTGACGCAACTGGCACAAGTTCGTTTCACGCAACTGGCACAAGGTTCTTCTACGCAACTGGCACAAGGTTCTTCTACGCAACTGGCACAAGTTTGTTCTACGCAACTGGCACAAGTTTGTTTGACGCAACTGGCACAAGTATGTTTATCGCAACTGGCACAAGTTTGTTTGACGCAACTGGCACAAGTTTGTTAGACGTAACTGGCACAAGTTTGTTCGACGTAACTGGCACAAGTTTTTTCGAGTCAATTGGTACAAGTTTGTTTGACGGAACTGGCACAAGTTTGTTTGACGCAAGAGGCACAAGTTTGTTTGACGCAACGGGCTCAAGTTTGTTTGACGCAACTGGCACAAGTTTTTTTTTACGCAACTGGCACAAGTTTTCTCGAAGCAACTGGCACAAGTTTGTTCGCCATATCTGGCACAAGTTTGTTCGACGCAACTGGCACAAGTTTGTTCGACGCAAATGGCACAAGTTTGTTTGATGCAACTGGCAAAAGTTTCTTAGAAGCAACTGGCACAAGTTTGTTCGACGCAACTGGCATAAGTTTGTTTGACGCAACTGGCACAAGTTTGTTCTACGCAACTGGGACAAGTTAGTTCTATGCAAATGGCACTAGTTTGTTCTATACAACTGGCATAAGTTTGTTTGACACAACTGGTACAAGTTTGTTCTACGCAACTGGCACAAGTTTGTTCGACACAACTGGCACAAGTTTGTTCTACGCAACTCTTATTAGTTTGTTGTACACAACTGGCACAGGTTTCTTTGACACAACTGGCACAAGTTTGTTCTACGCAAATGGCAAATGTTTGTTCTATGCAACTGACACAAGTTTGTTTGACACAACTGGCAGAAGTTTGTTCAACGCAACTGGCACAAGTTTGTTTGACGTAACTGGCGCAAGTTTCTTCGACACAACTGGCACAAGTTTGTTCGACGCAACTAGCAAAATTTTGTTCGATGCAACTGGCACAAGTTTGTTTAACGCAACTGGCACAAGTTTGTTCTACCCAACTGGCACAAGTTTTTTGACTCAACTGGCACAAGTTTGTTTGACGCAACTGGCAAAAGTTTGTTTGACGCAACTGGCACAAGTTCATTTGACGCAACTGGCACAAGGTTCTTCTACGCAACTGGCACAAGTTTGTTTGACACAACTGGCACAAGTTTGTTCTACGCAACTGGCACAAGTTTGTTTGACGCAACTGGCACAAGTTTTTTTTGACGCAACTGGCACAAGTTTGTTAGACGCAACTGGCACAAGTTTGTTCGACGTAACAGGCACAAGTTTTTTCGACTCAATTGGTACAAGTTTGTTTGACGCAACTGGCACAAGTTTGTTTGACGCAAGAGGCACAAGTTTGTTTGACGCCACTGGCACAAGTTTGTTTGATGCAACTGGCACAAGTTTTCTCGAGGCAACTGGCACAAGTTTGTTCGCCGTAACTGGCACAAAATTGTTCGACGCAACTGGCATAAGTTTGTTCGACGCAACTGGCACAAGTTTGTTTGACGCAACTGGCACAAGTTTCTTCGACGCAACTGGCACAAGTTTGTTCGACGCAACTGGCACAAGTTTGTTTGATGCAATTGGCACAAGTTTGTTCTACTCAACTGGCACAAGTTTGTTCTATGCAACTGGCACTAGTTTGTTTTACGCAACTGGCACAAGTTTGTTTGACGCAACTGGCACAAGTTTGTTCTACCAACTAGCACAAGTTTGTTCGACTCAACTGGCACAAGGTTGTTCTACGCATCTGGCACAAGTTTGTTCTACGCAACTGGCACAAGTTTGTTTGACGCAACTGGCACAAGTTTGTTCAACGCAACTGGCACAAGTTTGTTGGATGCCACTGTCACAAGTTTGTTAGACGAAACTGGCACAAGTTTTTTGACGCAACTGGCACAAGTTTGTTAGACGCAACAGGCAAAAGTTTGTTCGACGCAACTGGCACAAGATTTTTCGACTCAAGTGGCATAAGTTTGTTTGACGCAACTGGAACAAGTTTGTTTGACGCAACTGGCACAAGTTCGTTTGATGACACTGGCATAAGTTTGTTTGACGCAACTGGCACAAGTTTATTTGACGCAACTGGCACAAGTTTGTTCGCCATAACTGGCACAAGTTTGTTCGACGCAACTGGCACAAGTTTGTTCGATGCAACTGGCACAAGTTTGTTCTACATAACTTTCACAAGTTTGTTCTATGCAACTGGCACAAGTTTGTTCTACGCAACTGGCACAAGTTTGTTCTACGCATCTGGCACAAGTTTGTTTGACGCAACTGGCACTAGTTTGTTCTACGCAACTGGGACATGTTTGTTTGAAGCAACTGGCACAAGTTTGTTCTACCCAACTGACATAAGTTTGTTCGACGGAACTGGCACAAGTTTGTTCTACACAACTGACACAAGTTTGTTTGACACAACTGGCAGAAGTTTGTTCAACGCAACTGGCACAAGTTTGTTTGACGTAACTGGCGCAAGTTTGTTCGACGCAACTGTCACAAGTTTGTTCGACGCAACTGGCAAAATTTTGTTCGATGCAACTGGCACAAGTTTGTTTAACGCAACTGTCACAAGTTTGTTCGACCCAACTGGCACAAGTTTGTTTGACTCAACTGGCACAAGTGTGTTCGACGCAACTGGCACAAGTTTGTTTGACGCAACTGGCACAAGTTCGTTTGACGCAACTGGCACAAGGTTCTTCTACGCAACTGGCACAAGTTTGTTTGACGCAACTGGCACAAGTTTGTTCGATGCAACTGGCACAAGTTTGTTTAACGCAACTGGCACAAGTTTGTTTGACGCAACTGGCACAAGTTTGTTTGACGCAACTGGCACAAGGTTCTTCTACGCAACTGGCACAAGTTTGTTTGACGCAACTGGCACAAGTTTGTTCGATGCAACTGGCACAAGTTTGTTTAACGCAACTGGCACAAGTTTGTTTGACGCAACTGGCACAAGTTTGTTTGACGCAACTGGCACAAGGTTCTTCTACGCAACTGGCAGAAGTTTGTTCAACGCAACTGGCACAAGTTTGTTTGACGCAACTGGCACAAGTTTGTTCGACGCAACTGGCACAAGTTTGTTAGACGCAACTGGCACAACTTTATTCGACGTAACAGGCACAAGTTTTTTTGACTCAATTGGTACAAGTTTAATGATGCAACTGGCACAAGTTTGTTTGACGCAAGAGGCACAAGTTTGTTTGACGCAAATGGCACAAGTTTTTTTTTATGCGACTGGCACAAGTTTTCTCGAAGCAACTGGCACAAGTTTGTTTGCCAATTCTGGCACAAGTTTGTTCGACGCAACTGGCACAAGTTTGTTTGACGCAACTGGCACAAGTTTGTTAGACGCAACTGGCACAAGTTTGTTCAACGCAACTGGCACAAGTTTTTTCGAATCAATTGGCACATATTTGTTTGACGCAACTGGCACAAGTTTGTTTGACGCAACTGGCACAAGTTTGTTTGACGCAACTGGCACAAGTTTGTTAGACGCAACTGGCACAAGTTTATTTGACGCAACTGGCACAACTTTTCTCGACGCAACTGGCACAAGTTGGTTTGCCGTAACTGGCACAAGTTTGTTTGACGTAACTGGCACAAGTTTATTTGACGCAACTGGCACAAGTTTTCTCGACGCAAGTGGCACAAGTTTGTTCGCCGTAACTGGCACAAGTTTGTTCGACGCAACTGGCACAAGTTTGTTCGACGCAACTGGCACAAGTTTGTTTGACGCAACTGGCACAAGTTTCTTCGACGCAACTGGCACAAGTTTGTTCGGCGCAACTGGCACAAGTTTGTTTGATGCAATTGGCACAAGTTTGTTCTACTCAACTGGCACAAGTTTGTTCTATGCAAATGGCACTAGTTTGTTTTATGCAACTGGCATACGTTTGTTTGACGCAACTGGTACAAGTTTGTTCTACGCAACTGGCACAAGTTTGTTCGACACAACTGGCACAAGTTTGTTCTACGCAACTCTTACTAGTTTGTTGTACACAACTGGCACAGGTTTGTTTGACACAACTGGCACAAGTTTGTTCTACGCAAATGGCAAATGTTTGTTCTACGCAACTGACACAAGTTTGTTTGACACAACTGGCAGAAGTTTGTTCAACGCAACTGGCACAAGTTTGTGTGACGTAACTGGCGCAAGTTTGTTCGACGCAACTGGCACAAGTTTGTTCGACGCAACTGGCAAAAGTTTGTTCGATGCAACTGGCACAAGTTTGTTTAACACAACTGGCACAAGTTTGTTCGACCCAACTGGCACAAGTTTGTTTGACTCAACAGGCACAAGTTTGTTTGACGCAACTGGGAAAAGTTTGGTCGACGCAACTGGCACAAGTTCGTTTGACGCAACTGGCACAAGGTTCTTCTATGCAACTGGCAAAAGTTTGTTTGACGCAACTGGCACAAGTTCGTTTGACGCAACTGGCACAAGTTTGTTTGACGCAACTGGCAGAAGTTTGTTTGACGCAACTGGCACAAGTTTGTTAGACGCAACTGGCACAAGTTTTTTTGATGCAACTGGCACAAGTTTGTTAGACGCAACTGGCACAAGTTTGTTCGACGTAACAGGCACAAGTTTTTTCGACTCAATTGGTACAAGTTTGTTTGACGCAACTGGCACAAGTTTGTTTGACGCAAGAGGCGCAAGTTTGTTTGACGCAACTGGCACAAGTTTGTTTGACGCAACTGGCACAAGTTTTTTTTTATGCAACTGGCACAAGTTTTCTCGAAGCATCTGGCACAAGTTTGTTCGCCATATCTGGCACAAGTTTGTTCGACGCAACTGGCACAAGTTTGTTTGACGCAACTGCCACAAGTTTGTTAGACGCAACTGGCACAAGTTTGTTCAACGCAACTGGCACAAGTTTTTTCGAATCAATTGGCACAAGTTTGTTTGACGCAACTGGCACAAGTTTGTTTGACGCAACTGGCACAAGTTTGTTTGACGCAACTGGCACAAGTTTGTTTGACGCAACTGGCACAAGTTTATTTGACGCAACTGGCACAACTTTTCTCAACACAGCTGGCACAAGTTTGTTCGCCGAAACTAGCACAAGTTTGTTTGACGCAACTGGCACAAGTTTATTTGACGCAACTGGCACAAGTTTTCTCGATGCAAGTGGCACAAGTTTGTTCGCCGTAACTGGCACAAGTTTGTTCGACGCAACTGGCACAAGTTTGTTCGACGCAACTGGCACAAGTTTGTTTGACGCAACTGGCACAAGTTTCTTCGACGCAACTGGCACAAGTTTGTTCGACGCAACTGGCACAAGTTTGTTTGATGCAATTGGCACAAGTTTGTTCTACTCAACTGGCACAAGTTTCTTCTATGCAACTGGCACTAGTTTGTTTTATGCAACTGGCATATCCTTGTTTAACGCAACTGGCACAAGTTTGTTCTACCAACTAGCACAAGTTTGTTCGACTCAACTGGCACAAGGTTGTTCTACGCAACTGGCACAAGTTTGTTCTACGCAACTGGCACAAGTTTGTTTGACGCAACTGGCACAAGTTTGTTCGACGCAACTGGCACAAGTTTGTTGGGTGCCATTGGCACAAGTTTGTTTGACGAAACTGGCACAAGTTTTTTTGATGCAACTGGCACAAGTTTGTTAGACGCAACTGGCACAAGTTTGTTCGACGCAACTGGCACAAGTTTTTTCGACTCAATTGGCACAAGTTTGTTTGACGCAACTGGAACAAGTTTGTTTGACGCAACTGGCACAAGTTTGTTTGACGCAACTGGCACAAGTTTGTTTGACGCAACTGGCACAAGTTTATTTGACGCAACTGGCACAAGTGTGTTCGCCGTAACTGGCACAAGTTTGTTCAACGCAACTGGCTCAAGTTTGTTCGACGCAACTGGCATAAGTTTGTTCTACATAACTGGCACAAGTTTGTTCTATGCAACTGGCACAAGTTTGTTCTACGCAACTGGCACAAGTTTGTTCTACTCATCTGGCACAAGTTTGTTCTATGCAACTGGCACTAGTTTGTTTTACGCAACTGGCATAAGTTTGTTTGACGCAACTGGCACAAGTTTGTTCTACCCAACTGACATAAGTTTGTTCGACGCAACTGGCACAAGTTTGTTCTACGCAACTGACACAAGTTTGTTTGACACAACTGGCAGAAGTTTGTTCAACGCAACTGGCACAAGTTTGTTTGACTTAACTGGCGCAAGTTTGTTCGACGCAACTGTCACAAGTTTGTTCGACGCAACTGGCAAAAGTTTGTTCGATGCAACTGGCACAAGTTTGTTTAACGCAACTGGCACAAGTTTGTTCGACCCAACTGGCACAAGTTTGTTTGACTCAACTAGCACAAGTTTGGTCGACGCAACTGGCACAAGTTTGTTTGACGCAACTGGCAAAAGTTCGTTTCACGCAACTGGCACAAGGTTTTTCTACGCAACTGGCACAAGGTTCTTCTACGCAACTGGCACAAGTTTGTTCTACGCAACTGGCACAAGTTTGTTTGACGCAACTGGCACAAGTTTGTTTATCGCAACTGGCACAAGTTTGCTTGACGCAACTGGCACAAGTTTGTTAGTCGTAACTGGCACAAGTTTGTTCGACGTAACTGGCACAAGTTTTTTCGACTCAATTGGTACAAGTTTGTTTGACGGAACTGGCACAAGTTTGTTTGACGCAAGAGGCACAAGTTTGTTTGACGCAACTGGCACAAGTTTGTTTGACGCAACTGGCACAAGTTTTTTTTTACGCAACTGGCACAAGTTTTCTCGAAGCAACTGGCACAAGTTTGTTCGCCATATCTGGCACAAGTTTGTTCTACGCAACTGGCACAAGTTTGTTTGACGCAAATGGCACAAGTTTGTTTGACGCAACTGGCACAAGTTTCTTCGACGCAACTGGCACAAGTTTGTTCGACGCAACTGGCACAAGTTTGTTTGACGCAACTGGCACAAGTTTGTTCTACGCAACTGGGACAAGTTAGTTCTATGCAACTGGCACTAGTTTGTTCTATACAACTGGCATAAGTTTGTTTGACACAACTGGTACAAGTTTGTTCTATGCAACTGGCACAAGTTTGTTCGACACAACTGGCACAAGTTTGTTCTATGCAACTCTTACTAGTTTGTTGTACACAAATGGCACAGGTTTGTTTGACACAACTGGCACAAGTTTGTTCTACGCAAATGGCAAATGTTTGTTCTATGCAACTGACACAAGTTTTTTTGACACAACTGGCAGAAGTTTGTTCAACGCAACTGGCACAAGTTTGTTTGACGTAACTGGCGCAAGTTTGTTCGACACAACTGGCACAAGTTTGTTCGACGCAACTAGCAAAATTTTGTTCGATGCAGCTGGCACAAGTTTGTTTAACGCAACTGGCACAAGTTTGTTCTACCCAACTGGCACAAGTTTTTTGACTCAACTGGCACAAGTTTGTTTGACGCAACTGGCAAAAGTTTGTTTGACGCAACTGGCACAAGTTCGTTTGACGCAACTGGCACAAGGTTCTTCTACGCAACTGGCACAAGTTTGTTTGACGCAACTGGCACAAGTTTGTTCTACGCAACTGGCACAAGTTTGTTTGACGCAACTGGCACAAGTTTGTTTGACGCAACTGGCACAAGTTTTTTTTGACGCAACTGGCACAAGTTTGTTAGACGCAACTGGCACAAGTTTGTTCGACGTAACAGGCACAAGTTTTTTCGACTCAATTGGTACAAGTTTGTTTGACGCAACTGGCACAAGTTTGTTTGGCGCAAGAGGCACAAGTTTGTTTGACGCAACTGGCACAAGTTTGTTTGATGCAACTGGCACAAGTTTTCTCGAGGCAAGTGGCACAAGTTTGTTCGCCGTAACTGGCACAAAATTGTTCGACGCAACTGGCATAAGTTTCTTCGACGCAACTGGCACAAGTTTGTTTGACGCAACTGGCACAAGTTTCTTCGACGCAACTGGCACAAGTTTGTTCGACGCAACTGGCACAAGTTTGTTTGATGCAATTGGCACAAGTTTGTTCTACTCAACTGGCACAAGTTTGTTCTATGCAACTGGCACTAGTTTTTTTTACGCAACTGGCACAAGTTTGTTTGACGCAACTGGCACAAGTTTGTTCTACCAACTAGCACAAGTTTGTTCGACTCAACTGGCACAAGGGTGTTCTACGCAACTGGCACAAGTTTGTTCTACGCAACTGGCACAAGTTTGTTTGACGCAACTGGCACAAGTTTGTTCAACGCAACTGGCACAAGTTTGTTGGATGCCACTGTCACAAGTTGGTTTGACGAAACTGGCACAAGTTTTTTTGACGCAACTGGCACAAGTTTGTTAGACGCAACAGGCAAAAGTTTGTTCGACGCAACTGGCACAAGTTTTTTCGACTCAAGTGGCACAAGTTTGTTTGACGCAACTGGAACAAGTTTGTTTGACGCAACTGGCACAAGTTTGTTTGATGACACTGGCATAAGTTTGTTTGACGCAACTGGCACAAGTTTATTTGACGCAACTGGCACAAGTTTGTTCGCCGTAACTGGCACAAGTTTGTTCGACGCAACTGGCACAAGTTTGTTCGATGCAACTGGCACAAGTTTGTTCTACATAACTTTCACAAGTTTGTTCTATGCAACTGGCACAAGTTTGTTCTACGCAACTGGCACAAGTTTGTTCTACGCATCTGGCACAAGTTTGTTCTATGCAACTGGCACTAGTTTGTTCTACGCAACTGGGACATGTTTGTTTGATGCAACTGGCACAAGTTTGTTCTACCCAACTGACATAAGTTTGTTCGACGGAACTGGCACAAGTTTGTTCTACGCAACTGACACAAGTTTGTTTGACACAACTGGCAGAAGTTTGTTCAACGCAACTGGCACAAGTTTGTTTGACGTAACTGGCGCAAGTTTGTTCGACGCAACTGTCACAAGTTTGTTCGACGCAACTGGCAAAATTTTGTTCGATGCAACTGGCACAAGTTTGTTTAACGCAACTGTCACAAGTTTGTTCGACCCAACTGGCACAAGTTTGTTTGACTCAACTGGCACAAGTGTGTTCGACGCAACTGGCACAAGTTTGTTTGACGCAACTGGCACAAGTTTGTTTGACGCAACTGGCACAAGGTTCTTCTACGCAACTGGCACAAGTTTGTTTGACGCAACTGGCACAAGTTTGTTCGATGCAACTGGCACAAGTTTGTTTAACGCAACTGGCACAAGTTTGTTTGACGCAACTGGCACAAGTTTGTTTGACGCAACTGGCACAAGTTTTTTTTTATGCAACTGGCACAAGTTTGTTAGACGCAACTGGCACAAGTTTGTTTGACGCAACTGGCACAAGTTTGTTCGACGCAACTGGCACAAGTTTGTTAGACGCAACTGGCACAACTTTATTCGACGTAACAGGCACAAGTTTTTTTGACTCAATTGGTACAAGTTTAATGATGCAACTGGCACAAGTTTGTTTGACGCAAGAGGCACAAGTTTGTTTGACGCAAGAGGCACAAGTTTGTTTGACGCAAATGGCACAAGTTTTTTTTTATGCGACTGGCACAAGTTTTCTCGAAGCAACTGGCACAAGTTTGTTTGCCAATTCTGGCACAAGTTTGTTCGACGCAACTGGCACAAGTTTGTTTGACGCAACTGGCACAAGTTTGTTAGACGCAACTGGCACAAGTTTGTTCAACGCAACTGGCACAAGTTTTTTCGAATCAATTGGCACATATTTGTTTGACGCAACTGGCACAAGTTTGTTTGACGCAACTGGCACAAGTTTGTTTGACGCAACTGGCACAAGTTTGTTTGACGCAACTGGCACAAGTTTATTTGACGCAACTGGCACAACTTTTCTCGACGCAACTGGCACAAGTTGGTTTGCCGTAACTGGCAAAAGTTTGTTTGACGTAACTGGCACAAGTTTATTTGACGCAACTGGCACAAGTTTTCTCGACGCAAGTGGCACAAGTTTGTTCGCCGTAACTGGCACAAGTTTGTTCGACGCAACTGGCACAAGTTTGTTCGACGCAACTGGCACAAGTTTGTTTGACGCAACTGGCACAAGTTTCTTCGACGCAACTGGCACAAGTTTGTTCGGCGCAACTGGCACAAGTTTGTTTGATGCAATTGGCACAAGTTTGTTCTACTCAACTGGCACAAGTTTGTTCTATGCAAATGGCACTAGTTTGTTTTATGCAACTGGCATACGTTTGTTTGACGCAACTGGTACAAGTTTGTTCTACGCAACTGGCACAAGTTTGTTCGACACAACTGGCACAAGTTTGTTCTACGCAACTCTTACTAGTTTGTTGTCCACAACTGGCACAGGTTTGTTTGACACAACTGGCACAAGTTTGTTCTACGCAAATGGCAAATGTTTGTTCTACGCAACTGACACAAGTTTGTTTGACACAACTGGCAGAAGTTTGTTCAACGCAACTGGCACAAGTTTGTTTGACGTAACTGGCGCAAGTTTGTTCGACGCAACTGGCACAAGTTTGTTCGACGCAACTGGCAAAAGTTTGTTCGATGCAACTGGCACAAGTTTGTTTAACACAACTGGCACAAGTTTGTTCGACCCAACTGGCACAAGTTTGTTTGACTCAACAGGCACAAGTTTGTTTGACGCAACTGGGAAAAGTTTGGTCGACGCAACTGGCACAAGTTCGTTTGACGCAACTGGCACAAGGTTCTTCTACGCAACTGGCAAAAGTTTGTTTGACGCAACTGGCACAAGTTCGTTTGACGCAACTGGCACAAGTTTGTTAGACGCAACTGGCAGAAGTTTGTTTGACGCAACTGGCACAAGTTTGTTAGACGCAACTGGCACAAGTTTTTTTGATGCAACTGGCACAAGTTTGTTAGACGCAACTGGCACAAGTTTGTTCGACGTAACAGGCACAAGTTTTTTCAACTCAATTGGTACAAGTTTGTTTGACGCAACTGGCAAAAGTTTGTTTGACGCAAGAGGCGCAAGTTTGTTTGACGCAACTGGCACAAGTTTGTTTGACGCAACTGGCACAAGTTTTTTTTTATGCAACTGGCACAAGTTTTCTCGAAGCATCTGGCACAAGTTTGTTCGCCATATCTGGCACAAGTTTGTTCGACGCAACTGGCACAAGTTTGTTTGACGCAACTGCCACAAGTTTGTTAGACGCAACTGGCACAAGTTTGTTCAACGCAACTGGCACAAGTTTTTTCGAATCAATTGGCACAAGTTTGTTTGACGCAACTGGCACAAGTTTGTTTGACGCAACTGGCACAAGTTTGTTTGACGCAACTGGCACAAGTTTGTTTGACGAAACTGGCACAAGTTTATTTGACGCAACTGGCACAACTTTTCTCGACACAGCTGGCACAAGTTTGTTCGCCGAAACTGGCACAAGTTTGTTTGACGCAACTGGCACAAGTTTATTTGACGCAACTGGCACAAGTTTTCTCGATGCAAGTGGCACAAGTTTGTTCGCCATAACTGGCACAAGTTTGTTCGACGCAACTGGCACAAGTTTGTTCGACGCAACTGGCACAAGTTTGTTTGACGCAACTGGCACAAGTTTCTTCGACGCAACTGGCACAAGTTTGTTCGACGCAACTGGCACAAGTTTGTTTGATGCAATTGGCACAAGTTTGTTCTACTCAACTGGCACAAGTTTCTTCTATGCAACTGGCACTAGTTTGTTTTATGCAACTGGCATATGCTTGTTTAACGCAACTGGCACAAGTTTGTTCTACCAACTAGCACAAGTTTGTTCGACTCAACTGGCACAAGGTTGTTCTACGCAACTGGCACAAGTTTGTTCTACGCAACTGGCACAAGTTTGTTTGACGCAACTGGCACAAGTTTTTTCGACGCAACTGGCACAAGTTTGTTGGATGCCATTGGCACAAGTTTGTTTGACGAAACTGGCACAAGTTTTTTTGATGCAACTGGCACAAGTTTGTTAGACGCAACTGGCACAAGTTTGTTCGACGCAACTGGCACAAGTTTTTTCGACTCAATTGGCACAAGTTTGTTTGACGCAACTGGAACAAGTTTGTTTGACGCAACTGGCACAAGTTTGTTTGACGCAACTGGCACAAGTTTGTTTGACGCAACTGGCACAAGTTTATTTGACGCAACTGGCACAAGTGTGTTCGCTGTAACTGGCACAAGTTTGTTCAACGCAACTGGCACAAGTTTGTTCGACGCAACTGGCACAAGTTTGTTCTACATAACTGGCACAAGTTTGTTCTATGCAACTGGCACAAGTTTGTTCTACGCAACTGGCACAAGTTTGTTCTACGCATCTGGCACAAGTTTGTTCTATGCAACTGGCACTAGTTTGTTTTACGCAACTGGCATAAGTTTGTTTGACTCAACTGGCACAAGTTTGTTCTACCCAACTGACATAAGTTTGTTCGACGCAACTGGCACAAGTTTGTTCTACGCAACTGACACAAGTTTGTTTGACATAACTGGCAGAAGTTTGTTCAACGCAACTGGCACAAGTTTGTTTGACTTAACTGGCGCAAGTTTGTTCGACGCAACTGTCACAAGTTTGTTCGACGCAACTGTCACAAGTTTGTTCGACGCAACTGGCAAAAGTTTGTTCGATGCAACTGGCACAAGTTTGTTTAACGCAACTGGCACAAGTTTGTTCGACCCAACTGGCACAAGTTTGTTTGACTCAACTGGCACAAGTTTGGTCGACGCAACTGGCACAAGTTTGTTTGACGCAACTGGCAAAAGTTCGTTTCACGCAACTGGCACAAGGTTTTTCTACGCAACTGGCACAAGGTTCTTCTACGCAACTGGCACAAGTTTGTTCTACGCAACTGACACGAGTTTGTTTGACGCAACTGGCACAAGTTTGTTTATCGCAACTGGCACAAGTTTGCTTGACGCAACTGGCACAAGTTTGTTAGACGTAACTGGCACAAGTTTGTTCGACGTAACTGGCACAAGTTTTTTCGACTCAATTGGTACAAGTTTGTTTGACGGAACTGGCACAAGTTTGTTTGACGCAAGAGGCACAAGTTTGTTTGACGCAACTGGCACAAGTTTGTTTGACGCAACTGGCACAAGTTTTTTTTTACGCAACTGGCACAAGTTTTCTCGAAGCAACTGGCACAAGTTTGTTCGCCATATCTGGCACAAGTTTGTTCTACGCAACTGGCACAAGTTTGTTTGACGCAAATGGCACAAGTTTGTTTGACGCAACTGGCACAAGTTTCTTCGACGCAACTGGCACAAGTTTGTTCGACGCAACTGGCACAAGTTTGTTTGACGCAACTGGCACAAGTTTGTTCTACGCAACTGGGACAAGTTAGTTCTATGCAACTGGCACTAGTTTGTTCTATGCAACTGGCATAAGTTTGTTTGACACAACTGGTACAAGTTTGTTCTACGCAACTGGCACAAGTTTGTTCGACACAACTGGCACAAGTTTGTTCTACGCAACTCTTACTAGTTTGTTGTACACAACTGGCACAGGTTTGTTTGACACAACTGGCACAAGTTTGTTCTACGCAAATGGCAAATGTTTGTTCTATGCAACTGACACAAGTTTGTTTGACACAACTGGCAGAAGTTTGTTCAACACAACTGGCACAAGTTTGTTTGACGTAACTGGCGCAAGTTTGTTCGACACAACTGGCACAAGTTTGTTCGACGCAACTAGCAAAAGTTTGTTCGATGCAACTGGCACAAGTTTGTTTAATGCAACTGGCACAAGTTTGTTCTACCCAACTGGCACAAGTTTTTTGACTCAACTGGCACAAGTTTGTTTGACGCAACTGGCAAAAGTTTGTTTGACGCAACTGGCAGAGAATCGTTTGACGCAACTGGCACAAGGTTCTTCTACGCAACTGGCACAAGTTTGTTTGACGCAACTGGCACAAATTTGTTCTACGCAACTGGCACAAGTTTGTTTGACGCAACTGGCACAAGTTTGTTTGACGCAACTGGCACAAGTTTTTTTTTATGCAACTGGCACAAGTTTGTTAGACGCAACTGGCACAAGTTTGTTTGACGCAACTGGCACAAGTTTGTTTGACGCAAGAGGCACAAGTTTTGTTTGACGCAACTGGCACAAGTTTGTTTGATGCAACTGGCACAAGTTTTTTTTTACGCAACTGGCACAAGTTTTCTCGAAGCAACTGGCTCAAGTTTGTTCGCCATATCTGGCACAAGTTTGTTTGACGCAACTGGCACACGTTTGTTTGACGCAACTGGCACAAGTTTGTTCAACGCAACTGGCACAAGTTTTTTCGAATCAATTGGTACATGTTTGTTTGACGCAACTGGCACAAGTTTGTTTGACGCAACTGGCACAAGTTTGTTTGACGCAACTGGCACAAGTTTGTTTGACGCAACTGGCACAAGTTTATTTGACGCAACTGGCACAACTTTTCTCGACGCAACTGGCACAAGTTTGTTTGACGCAACTGGCACAAGTTTGTTTGACGTAACTGGCACAAGTTTATTTGACGCAACTGGCACAAGTTTTCTCGACGCAAGTGGCACAAGTTTGTTCGCCGTAACTGGCACAAGTTTGTTCGACGCAACTGGCACAAGTTTGTTCGACGCAACTGGCACAAGTTTGTTTGACGCAACTGGCACAAGTTTCTTCGACGCAACTGGCACAAGTTTGTTCGGCGCAACTGGCACAAGTTTGTTTGATGCAATTGGCACAAGTTTGTTCTACTCAACTGGCACAAGTTTGTTCTATGCAAATGGCACTAGTTTGTTTTATGCAACTGGCATACGTTTGTTTGACGCAACTGGTACAAAGTTTGTTCTACGCAACTGGCACAAGTTTGTTCGACACAACTGGCACAAGTTTGTTAGACGCAACTCTCACTAGTTTGTTGTACACAACTGGCACAGGTTTGTTTGACACAACTGGCACAAGTTTGTTCCACACAAATGGCAAATGTTTGTTCTACGCAACTGACACAAGTTTGTTTGACACAACTGGCAGAAGTTTGTTCAACTCAACTGGCAGAAGTTTGTTTGACGTAACTGGCGCAAGTTTGTTCGACGCAACTGGCACAAGTTTGTTCGACGCAACTGGCAAAAGTTTGTTCGATGCAACTGGCACAAGTTTGTTTAACACAACTGGCACAAGTTTGTTCGACCCAACTGGCACAAGTTTGTTTGACTCAACAGGCACAAGCTTGTTTGACGCAACTGGCAAAAGTTTGGTCGACGCAACTGGCACAAGTTCGTTTGACGCAACTGGCACAAGGTTCTTCTACGCAACTGGCAAAAGTTTATTTGACGCAACTGGCACAAGTTCGTTTGACGCAACTGGCACAAGTTTGTTTGACGCAACTGGCACAAGTTTGTTTGACGCAACTGGTACAAGTTTGTTAGACGCAACTGGTACAAGTTTTTTTGATGCAACTGGCACAAGTTTGTTAGACGCAACTGGCACAAGTTTGTTCGACGTAACAGGCACAAGTTTTTTCGACTCAATTGGTACAAGTTTGTTTGACGCAACTGGCACAAGTTTGTTTGACGCAAGAGGCGCAAGTTTGTTTGACGCAACTGGCACAAGTTTGTTTGACGCAACTGGCACAAGTTTTTTTTTTATGCAACTGGCACAAGTTTTCTCGAAGCATCTGGCACAAGTTTGTTTGCCATATCTGGCACAAGTTTGTTCGACGCAACTGGCACAAGTTTGTTTGACGCAACTGCCACAAGTTTGTTAGACGCAACTGGCACAAGTTCGTTTGACGCAACTGGCACAAGGTTCTTCTACGCAACTGGCAAAAGTTTGTTTGACGCAACTGGCACAAGTTCGTTTGACGCAACTGGCACAAGTTTGTTTGACGCAACTGGCAGAAGTTTGTTTGACGCAACTGGCACAAGTTTGTTAGACGCAACTGGCACAAGTTTTTTTGACGCAACTGGCACAAGTTTGTTAGACCCAACTGGCACAAGTTTGTTCGACGTAACAGGCACAAGTTTTTTCGACTCAATTGGTACAAGTTTGTTTGACGCAACTGGCACAAGTTTGTTTGACGCAAGAGGCGCAAGTTTGTTTGACGCAACTGGCACAAGTTTGTTTGACGCAACTGGCACAAGTTTTTTTTTACGCAACTGGCACAAGTTTTCTCGAAGCATCTGGCACAAGTTTGTTCGCCATATCTGGCACAAGTTTGTTCGACGCAACTGGCACAAGTTTGTTTGACGCAACTGGCACAAGTTTGTTAGACGCAACTGGCACAAGTTTGTTCAACGCAACTAGCAGAAGTTTTTTCGAATCAGTTGGCACAAGTTTGTTTGACGCAACTGGCACAAGTTTGTTTGACGCAACTGGCACAAGTTTGTTTGACGCAACTGGCACAAGTTTGTTTGACGCAACTGGCACAAGTTTATTTGACGCAACTGGCACAACTTTTTTCGACGCAGCCAGCACAAGTTTGTTCGCCGAAACTGGCACAAGTTTGTTTGACGCAACTGGCACAAGTTTATTTGACGCAACTGGCACAACTTTTCTCGACGCAGCTGGCACAAGTTTGTTCGCTGTAACTGGCACAAGTTTGTTTGACGCAACTGGCACAAGTTTATTTGATGCAACTGGCACAAGTTTTCTCGCCGCAAGTGGCACAAGTTTGTTCGCCGTAACTGGCACAAGTTTGTTCGACGCAACTGGCACAAGTTTGTTCGACGCAACTGGCACAAGTTTGTTTGACGCAACTGGCACAAGTTTCTTCGACGCAACTGGCACAAGTTTGTTCGACGCAACTGGCACAAGTTTGTGTGATGCAATTGGCACAAGTTTGTTCTACTCAACTGGCACAATTTGTTCTATGCAACTGGCACTAGTTTGTTTTACGCAACTGGCATAAGTTTGTTTGGCGCAACTGGCACAAGTTTGTTCTACCAACTAGCACAAGTTTGTTCGACTCAACTGGCACAAGGTTGTTCTACGCAACTGGCACAAGTTTGTTCGACGCAACTGGCACAAGTTTGTTTGACGCAACTGGCACAAGTTTGTTCGACGCAACTGGCACAAGTTTGTTGGATGCCACTGGCACAAGTTTGTTTGACGAAACTGACACAAGTTTTTTTGACGCAACTGGCACAAGTTTGTTAGACACAACTGGCACAAGTTTGTTTGACGCAACTGGCAAAAGTTTGTTTGACGCAACTGGCAGAGAATCGTTTGACGCAACTGGCACAAGGTTCTTCTACGCAACTGGCACAAGTTTGTTTGACGCAACTGGCACAAATTTGTTCTACGCAACTGGCACAAGTTTGTTTGACGCAACTGGCACAAGTTTGTTTGACGCAACTGGCACAAGTTTTTTTTTATGCAACTGGCACAAGTTTGTTAGACGCAACTGGCACAAGTTTGTTTGACGCAACTGGCACAAGTTTGTTTGACGCAAGAGGCACAAGTTTTGTTTGACGCAACTGGCAAAAGTTTGTTTGATGCAACTGGCACAAGTTTTTTTTTACGCAACTGGCACAAGTTTTCTCGAAGCAACTGGCTCAAGTTTGTTCGCCATATCTGGCACAAGTTTGTTTGACGCAACTGGCACACGTTTGTTTGACGCAACTGGCACAAGTTTGTTCAACGCAACTGGCACAAGTTTTTTCGAATCAATTGGTACATGTTTGTTTGACGCAACTGGCACAAGTTTGTTTGACGCAACTGGCACAAGTTTGTTTGACGCAACTGGCACAAGTTTGTTTGACGCAACTGGCACAAGTTTATTTGACGCAACTGGCACAACTTTTCTCGACGCAACTGGCACAAGTTTGTTTGACGCAACTGGCACAAGTTTGTTTGACGTAACTGGCACAAGTTTATTTGACGCAACTGGCACAAGTTTTCTCGACGCAAGTGGCACAAGTTTGTTCGCCGTAACTGGCACAAGTTTGTTCGACGCAACTGGCACAAGTTTGTTCGACGCAACTGGCACAAGTTTGTTTGACGCAACTGGCACAAGTTTCTTCGACGCAACTGGCACAAGTTTGTTCGGCGCAACTGGCACAAGTTTGTTTGATGCAATTGGCACAAGTTTGTTCTACTCAACTGGCACAAGTTTGTTCTATGCAAATGGCACTAGTTTGTTTTATGCAACTGGCATACGTTTGTTTGACGCAACTGGTACAAAGTTTGTTCTACGCAACTGGCACAAGTTTGTTCGACACAACTGGCACAAGTTTGTTAGACGCAACTCTCACTAGTTTGTTGTACACAACTGGCACAGGTTTGTTTGACACAACTGGCACAAGTTTGTTCCACACAAATGGCAAATGTTTGTTCTACGCAACTGACACAAGTTTGTTTGACACAACTGGCAGAAGTTTGTTCAACTCAACTGGCAGAAGTTTGTTTGACGTAACTGGCGCAAGTTTGTTCGACGCAACTGGCACAAGTTTGTTCGACGCAACTGGCAAAAGTTTGTTCGATGCAACTGGCACAAGTTTGTTTAACACAACTGGCACAAGTTTGTTCGACCCAACTGGCACAAGTTTGTTTGACTCAACAGGCACAAGCTTGTTTGACGCAACTGGCAAAAGTTTGGTCGACGCAACTGGCACAAGTTCGTTTGACGCAACTGGCACAAGGTTCTTCTACGCAACTGGCAAAAGTTTATTTGACGCAACTGGCACAAGTTCGTTTGACGCAACTGGCACAAGTTTGTTTGACGCAACTGGCACAAGTTTGTTTGACGCAACTGGTACAAGTTTGTTAGACGCAACTGGCACAAGTTTTTTTGATGCAACTGGCACAAGTTTGTTAGACGCAACTGGCACAAGTTTGTTCGACGTAACAGGCACAAGTTTTTTCGACTCAATTGGTACAAGTTTGTTTGACGCAACTGGCACAAGTTTGTTTGACGCAAGAGGCGCAAGTTTGTTTGACGCAACTGGCACAAGTTTGTTTGACGCAACTGGCACAAGTTTTTTTTTTATGCAACTGGCACAAGTTTTCTCGAAGCATCTGGCACAAGTTTGTTTGCCATATCTGGCACAAGTTTGTTCGACGCAACTGGCACAAGTTTGTTTGACGCAACTGCCACAAGTTTGTTAGACGCAACTGGCACAAGTTCGTTTGACGCAACTGGCACAAGGTTCTTCTACGCAACTGGCAAAAGTTTGTTTGACGCAACTGGCACAAGTTCGTTTGACGCAACTGGCACAAGTTTGTTTGACGCAACTGGCAGAAGTTTGTTTGACGCAACTGGCACAAGTTTGTTAGACGCAACTGGCACAAGTTTTTTTGACGCAACTGGCACAAGTTTGTTAGACCCAACTGGCACAAGTTTGTTCGACGTAACAGGCACAAGTTTTTTCGACTCAATTGGTACAAGTTTGTTTGACGCAACTGGGACAAGTTTGTTTGACGCAAGAGGCGCAAGTTTGTTTGACGCAACTGGCACAAGTTTGTTTGACGCAACTGGCACAAGTTTTTTTTTACGCAACTGGCACAAGTTTTCTCGAAGCATCTGGCACAAGTTTGTTCGCCATATCTGGCACAAGTTTGTTCGACGCAACTGGCACAAGTTTGTTTGACGCAACTGGCACAAGTTTGTTAGACGCAACTGGCACAAGTTTGTTCAACGCAACTAGCAGAAGTTTTTTCGAATCAGTTGGCACAAGTTTGTTTGACGCAACTGGCACAAGTTTGTTTGACGCAACTGGCACAAGTTTGTTTGACGCAACTGGCACAAGTTTGTTTGACGCAACTGGCACAAGTTTATTTGACGCAACTGGCACAACTTTTCTCGACGCAGCCAGCACAAGTTTGTTCGCCGAAACTGGCACAAGTTTGTTTGACGCAACTGGCACAAGTTTATTTGACGCAACTGGCACAACTTTTCTCGACGCAGCTGGCACAAGTTTGTTCGCTGTAACTGGCACAAGTTTGTTTGATGCAACTGGCACAAGTTTATTTGATGCAACTGGCACAAGTTTTCTCGCCGCAAGTGGCACAAGTTTGTTCGCCGTAACTGGCACAAGTTTGTTCGACGCAACTGGCACAAGTTTGTTCGACGCAACTGGCACAAGTTTGTTTGACGCAACTGGCACAAGTTTCTTCGACGCAACTGGCACAAGTTTGTTCGACGCAACTGGCACAAGTTTGTGTGATGCAATTGGCACAAGTTTGTTCTACTCAACTGGCACAATTTGTTCTATGCAACTGGCACTAGTTTGTTTTACGCAACTGGCATAAGTTTGTTTGGCGCAACTGGCACAAGTTTGTTCTACCAACTAGCACAAGTTTGTTCGACTCAACTGGCACAAGGTTGTTCTACGCAACTGGCACAAGTTTGTTCGACGCAACTGGCACAAGTTTGTTTGACGCAACTGGCACAAGTTTGTTCGACGCAACTGGCACAAGTTTGTTGGATGCCACTGGCACAAGTTTGTTTGACGAAACTGACACAAGTTTTTTTGACGCAACTGGCACAAGTTTGTTAGACACAACTGGCACAAGTTTGTTCGACGCAACTGGCACAAGTTTTTTCGACTCAAGTGGCACAAGTTTGTTTGACGCAACTAGAACAAGTTTGTTTGATGCAACTGGCACAAGTTTGTTTGACGCAACTGGCACAAGTTTGTTTGACGCAACTGGCACAAGTTTATTTGACGCAACTTTCACAAATTTTCTCGACGAAACTGGCGCAAGTTTGTCCGCCGTAACTGACACAAGTTTGTTCGACGCAACTGGCACAAGTTTGTTCGACGCAACTGGCACAAGTTTGTTCTACATAACTGGCACAAGTTTGTTCTATGCAACTGGCACAAGTTTGTTCTTCGCAACTGACACAAGTTTGTTCTACGCATCTGGCACAAGTTTGTTCTATGCAACTGGCACTAGTTTGTTCTACGCAACTGGGACATGTTTGTTTGACGCAACTGGCACAAGTTTGTTCTACCCAACTGACACAAGTTTGTTCGACGCAACTGGCACAAGTTGGTTCTACGCAACTGACACAAGTTTGTTTGACACAACTGGCAGAAGTTTGTTCAACGCAACTGGCACAAGTTTGTTCGACGCAACTGGGAAAAGTTTGTTCGATGCAACTGGCACAAGTTTGTTTAACACAACTGGCACAAGTTTGTTAGACCCAACTGGCACAAGTTTGTTTGACTCAACTGGCACAAGTTTGTTGGACGCAACTGACACAAGTTTGTTTGACGCAACTGGCACAAGTTTGTTCTACGCAACTGGCACAAGTTTGTTTGACGCAACTGGCACAATTTTGGTTGACGCAACTGGCACAAGTTTGTTCTACGCAACTGGCACAAGTTTGTTCGACGTAACAGACACAAGTTTTTTCGACTCAATTGGTACAAGTTTGTTTAACGCAACTGGCACAAGTTTGTTTGAGGCAAGAGGCGCAAGTTTGTTTGACGCAACTGGCACAAGTTTGTTTGACGCAACTGGCACAAGTTTTTTTTTACGCAAGAGGCACAAGTTTGTTTGACGCAACTGGCACAAGTTTGTTCGATGCAACTGGCACAAGTTTGTTCAACGCAAATGGCACAAGTTTGTTTGACGCAACTGTCACAAGTTTCTTCGACGCAACTGGCACAAGTGTCTTCGACGCAACTGGCACAAGTTTGTTTGACGCAACTGGCACAAGTTTGTTCGACACAACTGGCACAAGTTTGTTCTACGCAACTCTTACTAGTTTGTTGTACACAACTGGCACAGGTTTGTTTGACACAACTGGCACAAGTTTGTTCTACACAACTCTTACTAGTTTGTTGTACACAACTGGCACAGGTTTGTTTGACACAACTGGCACAAGTTTGTTCTACGCAAATGGCAAATGTTTGTTCTACGCATGTGGCACAAGTTTGTTCTATGCAACTGGCACTAGTGTGTTCTTCGCAACTGGCACAAATTTGTTTGACACAACTGGCACATGTTTGTTCTACCCAACTGGCACAAGTTTGTTCGACGCAACTGGCACAAGTTTGTTTGATGCAACTGGCACAAGTTTGTTTGACACAACTAGCACAAGTTTGTTCTAAGCAACTGGCACAAGATTGTTCGACGGAACTGGCGCAAGTTTGTTCGACGCAACTGGCACAAGTTTGTTTGACGCAACTGGCACAAGTTTGTTCAACGCAACTGGAACAAGTTTGTTTAACGTAACTGGCACAAGTTTGTTCGAACCAACTGGCACAAGTTTGTTTGACACAACTGGCACAAGTTTGTTCAACGCAACTGGAACAAGTTTGTTTAACGTAACTGGCACAAGTTTGTTCGAAACAACTGGCACAAGTTTGTTTGACACAACTGGCACAAGTTTGTTTGACGCAACTGGCACAAGGTTGTTCTACGCAACATGTACAAGCTTATTCTACGCAACTGGCACAAGTTTGTTTGACACAACTGGTACAAGTTTGTTCTACGCAACTGGCACAAGTTTGTTCGACACAACTGGCACAAGTTTGTTCTACGCAACTCTTACTAGTTTGTTGTACACAACTGGCACAGGTTTGTTTGACACAACTAGCACAAGTTTGTTCTACGCAAATGGCAAATGTTTGTTCTATGCAACTGACACAAGTTTGTTTGACACAACTGGCAGAAGTTTGTTCAACGCAACTGGCACAAGTTTGTTTGACGTAACTGGCGCAAGTTTGTTCGACACAGCTGGCACAAGTTTGTTCGACGCAACTAGCAAAAGTTTGTTCGATGCAACTGGCACAAGTTTGTTTAACGCAACTGGCACAACTTTGTTCTACCCAACTGGCACAAGTTTTTTGACTCAACTGGCACAAGTTTGTTTGACGCAACTGGCAAAAGTTTGTTTGACACAACTGGCACAAGTTCGTTTGACGCAACTGGCACAAGGTTCTTTTACGCAACTGGCACAAGTTTGTTTGACGCAACTGGCACAAATTTGTTCTACGCAACTGGCACAAGTTTGTTTGACGCAACTGGCACAAGTTTTTTTTTATGCAACTGGCACAAGTTTGTTAGACGCAACTGGCACAAGTTTGTTTGACGCAACTGGCACAAGTTTGTTTGACGCAAGAGGCACAAGTTTGTTTGACGCAACTGGCACAAGTTTGTTTGATGCAACTGGCACAAGTTTTTTTTTTACGCAACTGGCACAAGTTTTCTCGAAGCAACTGGCACAAGTTTGTTCGCCATATCTGGCACAAGTTTGTTTGACGCAACTGGCACACGTTTGTTTGACGCAACTGGCACAAGTTTGTTAGACGCAACTGGCACAAGTTCGTTTGACGCAACTGGCACAAGGTTCTTCTACGCAACTGGCAAAAGTTTGTTTGACGCAACTGGCACAAGTTCGTTTGACGCAACTGGCACAAGTTTGTTTGACGCAACTGGCAGAAGTTTGTTCGACGCAACTGGTACAAGTTTGTTAGACGCAACTGGCACAAGTTTTTTTGACGCAACTGGCACAAGTTTGTTAGACCCAACTGGCACAAGTTTGTTTGACGCAACTGGCACAAGTTTGTTTGACGAAACTGGCACAAGTTTATTTGACGCAACTGGCACAACTTTTCTCGACGCAGCTGGCACAAGTTTGTTCGCCGAAACTGGCACAAGTTTGTTTGACGCAACTGGCACAAGTTTATTTGACGCAACTGGCACAACTTTTCTCGACGCAGCTGGCACAAGTTTGTTCGCCGTAACTGGCAAAAGTTTGTTTGACGCAACTGGCACAAGTTTATTTGATGCAACTGGCACAAGTTTTCTCGCCGCAAGTGGCACAAGTTTGTTCGCCGTAACTGGCACAAATTTGTTCGACGCAACTGGCACAAGTTTGTTCGACGCAACTGGCACAAGTTTGTTTGACGCAACTGGCACAAGTTTCTTCGACACAACTGGCACAAGTTTGTTCGACGCAACTGGAACAAGTTTGTGTGATGCAATTGGCACAAGTTTGTTCTACTCAACTGGCACAATTTGTTCTATGCAACTGGCACTAGTTTGTTTTACGCAACTGGCATAAGTTTGTTTGGCGCAACTGGCACAAGTTTGTTCTACCAACTAGCACAAGTTTGTTCAACTCAACTGGCACAAGGTTGTTCTACGCAACTGGCACAAGTTTGTTCTACGCAACTGGCACAAGTTTCTTTGACGCAACTGGCACAAGTTTGTTCGACGGAACTGGCACAAGTTTGTTGGATGCCACTGGCACAAGTTTGTTTGACGAAACTGGCACAAGTTTTTTGACGCAACTGGCACAAGTTTGTTACACACAACTGGCACAAGGTTGTTCGACGCAACTGGCACAAGTTTTTTCGACTCAAGTGGCACAAGTTTGTTTGACGCAACTAGAACAAGTTTGTTTGACGCAACTGGCACAAGTTTGTTTGACGCAACTGGCACAAGTTTGTTTGACGCAACCTGCACAAGTTTATTTGACGCAACTGGCACAAGTTTTCTCGACGAAACTGGCGCAAGTTTGTTCGCCGTAACTGGCACAAGTTTGTTCTACATAACTGGCACAAGTTTGTACTATGCAACTGGCACAAGTTTGTTCTTCGCAACTGACACAAGTTTGTTCTACGCATCTGGCACAAGTTTGTTCTATGCAACTGGCACTAGTTTGTTCTACGCAACTGGGACATGTTTGTTTGACGCAACTGGCACAAGTTTGTTCTACCCAACTGACACAAGTTTGTTCGACGCAACTGGCACAAGTTGGTTCTACGCAACTGACACAAGTTTGTTTGACAAAACTGGCAGAAGTTTGTTCAACGCAACTGGCACAAGTTTGTTCGACGCAACTGGGAAAAGTTTGTTCGATGCAACTGGCACAAGTTTGTTTAACACAACTGGCACAAGTTTGTTAGACCCAACTGGCACAAGTTTGTTCTATGCAACTGGCACTAGTGTGTTCTACGCAACTGGCACAAATTTGTTTGACACAACTGGCACATGTTTGTTCTACCCAACTGGCACAAGTTTGTTCGACGCAACTGGCACAAGTTTGTTTGATGCAACTGGCACAAGTTTGTTTGACACAACTAGCACAAGTTTGTTCTAAGCAACTGGCACAAGATTGTTCGACGGAACTGGCGCAAGTTTGTTCGACGCAACTGGCACAAGTTTGTTTGACGCAACTGGCACAAGTTTGTTCAACGCAACTGGAACAAGTTTGTTTAACGTAACTGGCACAAGTTTGTTCGAACCAACTGGCACAAGTTTGTTTGACACAACTGGCACAAGTTTGTTCAACGCAACTGGAACAAGTTTGTTTAACGTAACTGGCACAAGTTTGTTCGAAACAACTGGCACAAGTTTGTTTGACACAACTGGCACAAGTTTGTTTGACGCAACTGGCACAAGGTTGTTCTACGCAACATGTACAAGCTTGTTCTACGCAACTGGCACAAGTTTGTTTGACACAACTGGTATAAGTTTGTTCTACGCAACTGGCACAAGTTTGTTCGACACAACTGGCACAAGTTTGTTCTACGCAACTCTTACTAGTTTGTTGTACACAACTGGCACAGGTTTGTTTGACACAACTGGCACAAGTTTGTTCTACGCAAATGGCAAATGTTTGTTCTATGCAACTGACACAAGTTTGTTTGACACAACTGGCAGAAGTTTGTTCAACGCAACTGGCACAAGTTTGTTTGACGTAACTGGCGCAAGTTTGTTCGACACAGCTGGCACAAGTTTGTTCGACGCAACTAGCAAAAGTTTGTTCGATGCAACTGGCACAAGTTTGTTTAACGCAACTGGCACAACTTTGTTCTACCCAACTGGCACAAGTTTTTTGACTCAACTGGCACAAGTTTGTTTGACGCAACTGGCAAAAGTTTGTTTGACACAACTGGCACAAGTTCGTTTGACGCAACTGGCACAAGGTTCTTTTACGCAACTGGCACAAGTTTGTTTGACGCAACTGGCACAAATTTGTTCTACGCAACTGGCACAAGTTTGTTTGACGCAACTGGCACAAGTTTGTTTGACGCAACTGGCACAAGTTTTTTTTTATGCAACTGGCACTAGTTTTTTTTTATGCAACTGGCACAAGTTTGTTAGACGCAACTGGCACAAGTTTGTTTGACGCAACTGGCACAAGTTTGTTCGCCATATCTGGCACAAGTTAGTTTGACGCAACTGGCACACGTTTGTTTGACGCAACTGGCACAAGTTTGTTAGACGCAACTGGCACAAGTTCGTTTGACGCAACTGGCACAAGGTTCTTCTACGCAACTGGCAAAAGTTTGTTTGACGCAACTGGCACAAGTTCGTTTGACGCAACTGGCACAAGTTTGTTTGACGCAACTGGCAGAAGTTTGTTCGACGCAACTGGTACAAGTTTGTTAGACGCAACTGGCACAAGTTTTTTTGACGCAACTGGCACAAGTTTGTTAGACCCAACTGGCACAAGTTTGTTTGACGCAACTGGCACAAGTTTTTTTGACGAAACTGGCACAAGTTTATTTGACGCAACTGGCACAACTTTTCTCGACGCAGCTGGCACAAGTTTGTTCGCCGAAACTGGCACAAGTTTGTTTGACGCAACTGGCACAAGTTTATTTGACGCAACTGGCACAACTTTTCTCGACGCAGCTGGCACAAGTTTGTTCGCCGTAACTGGCAAAAGTTTGTTTGACGCAACTGGCACAAGTTTATTTGATGCAACTGGCACAAGTTTTCTCGCCGCAAGTGGCACAAGTTTGTTCGCCGTAACTGGCACAAATTTGTTCGACGCAACTGGCACAAGTTTGTTCGACGCAACTGGCACAAGTTTGTTTGACGCAACTGGCACAAGTTTCATCGACACAACTGGCACAAGTTTGTTCGACGCAACTGGAACAAGTTTGTGTGATGCAATTGGCACAAGTTTGTTCTACTCAACTGGCACAATTTGTTCTATGCAACTGGCACTAGTTTGTTTTACGCAACTGGCATAAGTTTGTTTGGCGCAACTGGCACAAGTTTGTTCTACCAACTAGCACAAGTTTGTTCAACTCAACTGGCACAAGGTTGTTCTACGCAACTGGCACAAGTTTGTTCTACGCAACTGGCACAAGTTTGTTTGACGCAACTGGCACAAGTTTGTTCGACGGAACTGGCACAAGTTTGTTGGATGCCACTGGCACAAGTTTGTTTGACGAAACTGGCACAAGTTTTTTTGACGCAACTGGCACAAGTTTGTTACACACAACTGGCACAAGGTTGTTCGACGCAACTGGCACAAGTTTTTTCGACTCAAGTGGCACAAGTTTGTTTGACGCAACTAGAACAAGTTTGTTTGACGCAACTGGCACAAGTTTGTTTGACGCAACTGGCACAAGTTTGTTTGACGCAACTGGCACAAGTTTATTTGACGCAACTGGCACAAGTTTTCTCGACGAAACTGGCGCAAGTTTGTTCGCCGTAACTGGCACAAGTTTGTTCTACATAACTGGCACAAGTTTGTTCTATGCAACTGGCACAAGTTTGTTCTTCGCAACTGACACAAGTTTGTTCTACGCATCTGGCACAAGTTTGTTCTATGCAACTGGCACTAGTTTGTTCTACGCAACTGGGACATGTTTGTTTGACGCAACTGGCACAAGTTTGTTCTACCCAACTGACACAAGTTTGTTCGACGCAACTGGCACAAGTTGGTTCTACGCAACTGACACAAGTTTGTTTGACACAACTGGCAGAAGTTTGTTCAACGCAACTGGCACAAGTTTGTTCGACGCAACTGGGAAAAGTTTGTTCGATGCAACTGGCACAAGTTTGTTTAACACAACTGGCACAAGTTTGTTAGACCCAACTGGCACAAGTTTGTTTGACTCAACTGGCACAAGTTTGTTCGACGCAACTGGCACAAGTTTGTTTGACGCAACTGGCACATTTTCGTTTGAGGCAACTGGCACAAGGTTCTTGTATGCAAGTGGCACAAGTTTGTTTGACGCAACTGGCACAAGTTTGTTCTACGCAACTGGCACAAGTTTGTTTGACGCAACTGGCACAATTTTGGTTGACGCAACTGGCACAAGTTTGTTAGACGCAACTGGCACAAGTTTGTTCGACGTAACAGACACAAATTTTTTCGACTCAATTGGTACAAGTTTGTTTGACGCAACTGGCACAAGTTTTTTTGAGGCAAGAGGCACAAGTTTGTTTGACGCAACTGGCGCAAGTTTGTTTGACGCAAGTGGCACAAGTTTTTTTTTACGCAAGTGGCACAAGTTTGTTTGACGCAAGAGGCACAAGTTTGTTTGACGCAACTGGCACAAGTTTGTTCGACGCAACTGGCACAAGTTTGTTCAACGCAAATGGCACAAGTTTGTTTGACGCAACTGTCACAAGTTTCTTCGACGCAACTGGCACAAGTTTCTTCGACGCAACTGGCACAAGTTTGTTTGACGCAACTGGCACAAGTTTGTTTGACGCAACTGGGACAAGTTTGTTCTATGCAACTGGCACTAGTTTGTTCTATGCAACTGATATAAGTTTGTTTGACGCAACTGGTACAAGTTTGTTCTACGCAACTGGCACAAGTTTGTTTGACACAACTGGCACAAGTTTGTTCTATGCAACTCTTACTAGTTTCTTGTACACAACTGGCACAGGTTTGTTTGACACAACTGGCACAAGTTTGTTCTACGCAACTCTTACTAGTTTGTTGTACACAACTGGCACAGGTTTGTTTGACACAACTGGCACAAGTTTGTTCTACGCAAATGGCAAATGTTTGTTCTACGCATGTGGCACAAGTTTGTTCTATGCAACTGGCACTAGTGTGTTCTACGCAACTGGCACAAATTTGTTTGACACAACTGGCACATGTTTGTTCTACCCAACTGGCACAAGTTTGTTCGACGCAACTGGCACAAGTTTGTTTGATGCAACTGGCACAAGTTTGTTTGACACAACTAGCACAAGTTTGTTCTAAGCAACTGGCACAAGATTGTTCGACGGAACTGGCACAAGTTTGTTCAATGCAACTGGAACAAGTTTGTTTGACGCAACTGGCACAAGTTTGTTCAACGCAACTGGAACAAGTTTGTTTAACGTAACTGGCATAAGTTTGTTCGAACCAACTGGCACAAGTTTGTTTGACACAACTGGCACAAGTTTGTTCAATGCAACTGGAACAAGTTTGTTTAACGTAACTGGCACAAGTTTGTTCGAACCAACTGGCACAAGTTTGTTTGACACAACTGGCACAAGTTTGTTTGACGCAACTGGCACAAGGTTGTTCTACGCAACATGTACAATCTTGTTCTACGCAACTGGCACAAGTTTGTTTGATGCTACTGGCACAAGTTTGTTCTATGCAACTGGCACTAGTGTGTTCGATACAACTGGCACAAGTTTGTTCGACGCAACTGGCACAAGTTTGTTTGACGCAACTGGCACAAGTTTCTTAGACGCAACTGGCACAAGTTTGTTCAACACAACTGGCACAAGTTTTTTTTAATCAATTGGCACAAGTTTGTTTGGCGCAACTGGCACAAGTTTGTTTGACGCAACTGGCACAAGTTTGTCTGACGCAAGAGGCACAAGTTTGTTTGACGCAACTGGCACAAGTTTATTTGACGCAACTGGCACAACTTTTCTCGACGCAACTGGCACAAGTTTGTTCGCCGTAACTGGCACAAGTTTGTTTGACGCAACTGGCACAAGTTTATTTGACGCAACTGGCACAAGTTTTCTCGACGCAAGTGGCACAAGTTGGTTCGCCGTAACTGGCACAAGTTTGTTCGACGCAACTGGCACAAGTTTGTTCGATGCAACTGGCACAAGTTTGTGTGACGCAACTGGCACAAATTTCTTCGATGCAACTGGCACAAGTTTGTTCGAAGAACTGGCACAAGTTTGTTTGACGCAATTGGCACAAGTTTGTTCTACTCAACTGGAACAAGTTTTTTCTATGCAACTGGCACTAGTTTGTTTTACGCAACTGGCATAAGTTTGTTTGATGCAACTGGCACAAGTTTGTTCTACAAACTAGCACAAGTTTGTTCGACGCAACTGGCACAAGGTTGTTCTATGCAACTGGCACAAGTTTGTTCTACGCAACTGGCACAAGTTTGTTTGACGCAACTGGCACAAGTTTGTTCTACGCAACTGGCACAAGTTTGTTGGATGCCACTGACACAAGTTTGTTCGACGAAACTGGCCCAAGTTTTTTTGACGAAACTGGCACAAGTTTGTTAGACGCAACTGGCACAAGTTTGTTCGACGCAACTGGCACAAGTTTGTTTGACGCAACTGGCACAAGTTCGTTTGAGGCAACTGGCACAAGGTTCTTGTACGCAAGTGGCACAAGTTTGTTTGACGCAACTGGCACAAGTTTGTTCTACGCAACTGGCACAAGTTTGTTTGACGCAACTGGCACAATTTTGGTTGACGCAACTGGCACAAGTTTGTTAGACGTAACTGGCACAAGTTTGTTCGACGTAACAGACACAAGTTTTTTCGACTCAATTGGTACAAGTTTGTTTGACGCAACTGGCACAAGTTTGTTTGAGGCAAGAGGCACAAGTTTGTTTGACGCAACTGGCACAAGTTTGTTTGACACAACTGGCACAAGTTTTTTTTTACGCAACTGGCACAAGTTTGTTTGACGCAAGAGGCACAAGTTTGTTCTACGCAACTGGCAAAAGTTTGTTCAACGCAACTGGCACAAGTTTGTTCAACGCAAATGGCACAAGTTTGTTTGACGCAACTGTCACAAGTTTCTTCGACGCAACTGGCACAAGTTTCTTCGACGCAACTGGCACAAGTTTGTTTGACGCAACTGGCACAAGTTTCTTCGACGCAACTGGCACAAGTTTGTTCTATGCAACTGGCACTAGTTTGTTCTATGCAACTGATATAAGTTTGTTTGACGCAACTGGTACAAGTTTATTCTACGCAACTGGCACAAGTTTGTTCGACACAACTGGCACAAGTTTTTTCTACGCAACTCTTACTAGTTTGTTGTACACAACTGGCACAGGTTTGTTTGACACAACTGGCACAAGTTTGTTCTACGCAACTCTTACTACTTTGTTGTACACAACTGGCACAGGTTTGTTTGACACAACTGGCACAAGTTTGTTCTACGCAAAAGGCAAATGTTTGTTCTACGCATGTGGCACAAGTTTGTTCTATGCAACTGGCACTAGTGTGTTCTACGCAACTGGCACAAATTTGTTTGACACAACTGGCACATGTTTGTTCTACCCAACTGGCACAAGTTTGTTCGACGCAACTGGCACAAGTTTGTTTGATGCAACTGGCACAAGTTTGTTTGACACAACTGGCACAAGTTTGTTCTAAGCAACTGGCACAACTTTGTTCGACGGAACTGGCGCAAGTTTGTTCGACGCAACTGGCACAAGTTTGTTTGACGCAACTGGCACAAGTTTGTTCAACGCAACTGGAACAAGTTTGTTTAACGTAACTGACACAAGTTTGTTCGAACCAACTGGCACAAGTTTGTTTGACACAACTGGCACAAGTTTGTTCAACGCAACTGGAACAAGTTTGTTTAACGTAACTGGCACAAGTTTGTTCGAACCAACTGGCACAAGTTTGTTTGACACAACTGGCACAAGTTTGTTTGACGCAACTGGCACAAGGTTGTTCTACGCAACATGTACAAGCTTGTTCTACGCAACTGGCACAAGTTTGTTTGACGCAACTGGCACAAGTTTGTTCTATGCAACTGGCACTAGTGTGTTCGATGCAACTGGCACAAGTTTGTTCGACGCAACTGGCACAAGTTTGTTTGACGCAACTGGCACAAGTTTCTTAGACGCAACTGGCACAAGTTTGTTCAACGCAACTGGCACAATTTTTTAATCAATTGGCACATGTTTGTTTGACGCAACTGGCACAAGTTTGTTTGACGCAACTGGCACAAGTTTGTCTGACGCAAGAGGCACAAGTTTGTTTGACGCAACTGGCACAAGTTTATTTGACGCAACTGGCACAACTTTTCTCGACGCAACTGGCACAAGTTTGTTCGCCGTAACTGGCACAAGTTTGTTTGACGCAACTGGCACAAGTTTATTTGACGCAACTGGCACAAGTTTTCTCAACGCAAGTGGCACAAGTTGGTTCGCTGTAACTGGCACAAGTTTGTTCGACACAACTGGCACAAGTTTGTTCGATGCAACTGGCACAAGTTTGTGTGACGCAACTGGCACAAATTTCTTCGATGCAACTGGCACAAGTTTGTTCGACGACCTGGCACAAGTTTGTTTGACGCAATTGGCACAAGTTTGTTCTACTCAACTGGAACAAGTTTGTTCTATGCAACTGGCACTAGTTTGTTTTACGCAACTGGCATAAGTTTGTTTGATGCAACTGGCACAAGTTTGTTCTACAAACTAGCACAAGTTTGTTCGACGCAACTGGCACAAGGTTGTTCTACGCAACTGGCACAAGTTTGTTCTACACAACTGGCACAAGTTTGTTTGACGCAACTGGCACAAGTTTGTTCTACGCAACTGGCACAAGTTTGTTGGATGCCACTGACACAAGTTTGTTCGACGAAACTGGCCCAAGTTTTTTTGACGCAACTGGCACAAGTTTGTTAGACGCAACTGGCACAAGTTTGTTCGACGCAACTGGCACAAGTTTTTTTGACTCAATTGGCACAAGTTTGTTTGACGCAACTGGCACAAGTTTGTTTGACGCAACTGGAACAAGTTTGTTTGACGCAACTGGCACAAGTTTGTTTGACACAACTGGCACAAGTTTGTTTGACGCAACTGGCACAAGTTTATTTGACGCAACTGGCACAAGTTTTTTCAATGAAACTGGCACAAGTTTGTTCGCCGTAACTGGCACAAGTTTGTTCGACGCAACTGGCACAAGTTTGTTTGACACAAATGGCACAAGTTTGTTCTACATAACTGGCACAAGGTTGTTCTATGCAACTGGCACAAGTTTGTTCTACGCAACTGGCACAAGTTTGTTCTACGCATCCGGCACAAGTTTGTTCTATGCAACTGGCACTAGTTTGTTCTACGTAACTGGCACAAGTTTGTTTGACGCAACTGGCACAAATTTGTTCTACCCAACTGACACAAGTTTGTTCGACGCAACTGGCACAAGTTTGTTCTACGCAACTGACACAAGTTTGTTTGACACAATTGGCAGAAGTTTGTTCAACGCAACTGGCACAAGTTTGTTCGACGCAACTGGCGCAAGTTTTTTCGCCGCAACTGGCACAAGTTTGTTCGACGCAACTGGCAAAAGTTTGTTCGATGCAATTGGCACAAGTTTGTTTAACGCAACTGGCACAAGTTTGTTTGACGCAAGAGGCACAAGTTTGTTTGACGGAATTGGCAAAAGTTTGTTCAACGCAACTGGCACAAGTTTTTTCGAATCAATTGGCACAAGTTTGTTTGACGCAACTGGCACAAGTTTGTTTGACGCAACTGGCACAAATTTGTTTGACACAACTGGCACAAGTTTGTTCGACGCAACTGACACAAGTTTATTTGACGCAACTGGCACAACTTTTCTCGACGCAACTGGCACAAGTTTGTTCGCCGTAACTGGCACAAGTTTGTTTGACGCAACTGTCACAAGTTTATTTGACGCAACTGGCACAAGTTTTCTCGACGCAAGTGGCACAAGTTGGTTCGCCGTAACTGGCACAAGTTTGTTCGACGCAACTGGCACAAGTTTGTTCGACGCAACTGGCACAAGTTTGTGTGACGCAACTGGCACAAATTTCTTCGATGCAATTGGCACAAGTTTGTTCGACGAATTGGCACAAGTTTGTTTGACGCAATTGGCACAAGTTTGTTCTACTCAACTGGAACAAGTTTGTTCTATGCAACTGGCACTAGTTTGTTTTACGCAACTGGCATAAGTTTGTTTGACGCAACTGGCACAAGTTTGTTCTACAAACTAGCATAAGTTTGTTCGACGCAACTGGCACAAGGTTCTTCTACGCAACTGGCACAAGTTTGTTCTACGCAACTGGCATAAGTTTGTTTGACGCAACTGGCACAAGTTTGTTCTACGCAATTGGCACAAGTTTGTTGGATGCCACTGACACAAGTTTGTTCGACGAAACTGGCCCAAGTTTTTATGACGCAACTGGCACAAGTTTGTTAGACGCAACTGGCACAAGTTTGTTCGATGCAACTGGCACAAGTTTTTTCGACTCAATTGGCACAAGTTTGTTTGACGCAACTGGAACAAGTTTGTTTGACGCAACTGGAACAAGTTTGTTTGACGCAACTGGCACAAGTTTGTTTGACGCAACTGGCACAAGTTTGTTTGACGCAACTGGCACAAGTTTATTTGACGCAACTGGCACAAGTTTTCTCGACGAAACTGGCACAAGTTTGTTCGCCGTAACCGGCACAAGTTTGTTCGACGCAACTGGCACAAGTTTGTTTGACGCAAATGGCACAAGTTTGTTCTACATAAGTGGCACAAGTTTGTTCTATGCAACTGGCACAAGTTTGTTCTACGCAACTGGCACAAGTTTGTTCTACGCATCTGGCACAAGTTTGTTCTATGCAACTGGCACAAGTTTGTTCTACGCATCTGGCACAAGTTTGTTCTACGCATCTGGCACAAGTTTGTTCTACGCAACTGGCACAAGTTTGTTTGACGCAACTGGCACAAATTTGTTCTACCCAACTGACACAAGTTTGTTCGACGCAACTGGCACAAGTTTGTTCAATGCAACTGGCACAAGTTTGTTTGACGTAACTGGCGCAAGTTTGTTCGACGCAACTGGCACAAGTTTGTTCGACGCAACTGGCAAAAGTTTGTTCAATGCAACTGGCACAAGTTTGTTTAACGCAACTGGCACAAGTTTGTTCGACCCAACTGGCACAAGTTTGTTGGACTCAACTGGCACAAGTTTGTTTGACGCAACTGGCAAAAGTTTGTTTGACGCAACTGGCACAAGTTCGTTTGATGCAACTGGCACAAGGTTCTTCTACGCAACTGGCACAAGTTTGTTTGACTCAACTGGCACAAGTTTGTTTGACGCAACTGGCACAAGTTTGTTTGACGCAACTGGCAAAAGTTTTTTTTGATGCAACTGGCACAAGTTTGTTAGACGCAACTGGCACAAGTTTGTTCGACGCAACTGGCGCAAGTTTTTTCGACGCAACTGGCACAAGTTTGTTCGACGCAACTGGCAAAAGTTTGTTCGATGCAACTGGCACAAGTTTGTTTAACGCAACTGGCACAAGTTTGTTTGACGCAACTGGCAGAAGTTTGTTTGACGCAACTGGCACAAGGTTCTTCTACGCAACTGGCACAAGTTTGTCCTACGCAACTGGCACAAGTTTGTTTGACGCAACTGGCACAAGTTTGTTCGACGCAACTGGCACAAGTTTGTTTGACGCAACTGGCACAAGGTTGTTCTACGCAACTGGCACAGGTTTGTTCTACGCAACTGGCAAAAGTTGGTTAGACGCAACTGGCACAAGTTTGTTCGACGCAACTGGCACGAGTTTTTTCGACTCAATTGGCACAAGTTTGTTTGACGCAACTGGAACAAGTTTGTTTGACGCAACTGGAACAAGTTTGTTTGACGCAACTGGCACAAGTTTGTTTGACGCAACTGGCACAAGTTTGTTTGCCGTAACTGGCACAAGTTTGTTCGACGCAACTGGCACAAGTTTGTTTGACGGAAATGGCACAAGTTTGTTCTACATAACTGGCACAAGTTTGTTCTATGCAACTGGCACAAGTTTGTTCTACGCAACTGGCACAAGTTTGTTCTACGCATCCAGCACAAGTTTGTTCTATGCAACTGGCACTAGTTTGTTCTACGCAACTGGCACAAGTTTGTTTGACGCAACTGGCACAAATTTGTTCTACCCAACTGACACAAGTTTGTTCGACGCAACTGGCACAAGTTTGTTCTACGCAACTGACACAAGTTTGTTTGACAAAATTGGCAGAAGTTTGTTCAACGCAACTGGCACAAGATTGTTCGACGCAACTGGTGCAAGTTTTTTTGACGCAACTGGCACAAGTTTGTTCGACGCAACTGGCAAAAGTTTGTTCGATGCAACTGGCACAAGTTTGTTTAACGCAACTGGCACAAGTTTCTTTGACGCAACTGGCAGAAGTTTGTTTGATGCAACTGGCACAAGGTTCTTCTACGCAACTGGCACAAGTTTGTTTTACGCAACTGGCACAAGTTTGTTTGACGCAACTGGCACAAGTTTGTTCGACACAACTGGCACAAGTTTGTTAGACGCAACTGGCACAAGTTTGTTCGACGTAACAGGCACAAGTTTTTTCGACTCAATTGGTACAAGTTTTTTTGATGCAACTGGCACAAGTTTGTTTGACGCAAGAGGCACAAGTTTGTTTGACGCAACTGACACAAGTTTGTTTGACGCAACTGGCACAAGTTTTTTTTTACGCGACTGGCACAAGTTTTCTCGAAGCAACTGGCACAAGTTTGTTTGCCATATCTGGCACAAGTTTGTTCGACGCAACTGGCACAAGTTTGTTTGACGCAACTGGCACAAGTTTGTTAGACGCAACTGGCACAAGTTTGTTCAACGCAACTGGCACAAGTTTATTCGAATCAATTGGCACAGGTTTGTTTGACGCAACTGGCACAAGTTTGTTCGCCGTAACTGGCACAAGTTTGTTTGACGCAACTGGCACAAGTTTATTTGACGCAACTGGCACAAGTTTTCTCAACGGAAGTGGCACAAGTTTGTTCGCCGTAACTGGCACAAGTTTGTTTGACGCAACTGGCACAAGTTTATTTGACGCAACTGGCACAAGTTTTCTCAACGGAAGTGGCACTAGTTGGTTCGCAGTAACTGGCACAAGTTTGTTCGACGCAACTGGCACAAGTTTGTTCGACGCAACTGGCACAAGTTTGTGTGACGCAACTGGCACAAATTTCTTCGATGCAACTGGCACAAGTTTGTTCGAAGAACTGGCACAAGTTTGTTTGACGCAATTGGCACAAGTTTGTTCTAATCAACTGGAACAAGTTTGTTCTATGCAACTGGCACTAGTTTTTTTTACGCAACTGGCATAAGTTTGTTTGACGCAACTGGCACAAGTTTGTTCTACAAACTAGCACAAGTTTGTTCGACGCAACTGGCACAATGTTGTTCTACGCAACTGGCACAAGTTTGTTCTACGCAACTGGCACAAGTTTTTTTTTACGCAACTGGCACAAGTTTGTTTGACGCAAGAGGCACAAGTTTGTTTGACGCAACTGGCAAAAGTTTGTTCAACGCAACTGGCACAAGTTTGTTCAACGCAAATGGCACAAGTTTGTTTGACGCAACTGTCACAAGTTTCTTCGACGCAACTGGCACAATTTTCTTCGACGCAACTGGCACAAGTTTGTTTGACGCAACTGGCACAAGTTTCTTCGACGCAACTGGCACAAGTTTGTTCTATGCAACTGGCACTAGTTTGTTCTATGCAACTGATATAAGTTTGTTTGACGCAACTGGTACAAGTTTATTCTACGCAACTGGCACAAGTTTGTTCGACACAACTGGCACAAGTTTTTTCTACGCAACTCTTACTAGTTTGTTGTACACAACTGGCACAGGTTTGTTTGACACAACTGGCACAAGTTTGTTCTACGCAACTCTTACTAGTTTGTTGTACACAACTGGCACAGGTTTGTTTGACACAACTGGCACAAGTTTGTTCTACGCAAAAGGCAAATGTTTGTTCTACGCATGTGGCATAAGTTTGTTCTATGCAACTGGCACTAGTGTGTTCTACGCAACTGGCACAAATTTGTTTGACACAACTGGCACATGTTTGTTCTACCCAACTGGCACAAGTTTGTTCGACGCAACTGGCACAAGTTTGTTTGATGCAACTGGCACAAGTTTGTTTGACACAACTGGCACAAGTTTGTTCTAAGCAACTGGCACAACTTTGTTCGACGGAACTGGCGCAAGTTTGTTCGACGCAACTGGCACAAGTTTGTTTGACGCAACTGGCACAAGTTTGTTCAACACAACTGGAACAAGTTTGTTTAACGTAACTGACACAAGTTTGTTCGAACCAACTGGCACAAGTTTGTTTGACACAACTGGCACAAGTTTGTTCAACGCAACTGGAACAAGTTTGTTTAACGTAACTGGCACAAGTTTTTTCGAACCAACTGGCACAAGTTTGTTTGACACAACTGGCACAAGTTTGTTTGACGCAACTGGCACAAGGTTGTTCTACGCAACATGTACAAGCTTGTTCTACGCAACTGGCACAAGTTTGTTTGACGCAACTGGCACAAGTTTGTTCTATGCAACTGGCACTAGTGTGTTCGATGCAACTGGCACAAGTTTGTTCGACGCAACTGGCACAAGTTTGTTTGACGCAACTGGCACAAGTTTCTTAGACGCAACTGGCACAAGTTTGTTCAACGCAACTGGCACAAGTTTTTTTTAATCAATTGGCACATGTTTGTTTGACGCAACTGGCACAAGTTTGTTTGACGCAACTGGCACAAGTTTGTCTGACGCAAGAGGCACAAGTTTGTTTGACGCAACTGGCACAAGTTTATTTGACGCAACTGGCACAACTTTTCTCAACGCAACTGGCACAAGTTTGTTCGCCGTAACTGGCACATGTTTGTTTGACGCAACTGGCACAAGTTTATTTGACGCAACTGGCACAAGTTTTCTCGACGCAAGTGGCACAAGTTGGTTCGCCGTAACTGGCACAAGTTTGTTCGACACAACTGGCACAAGTTTGTTCGATGCAACTGGCACAAGTTTGTGTGACGCAACTGGCACAAATTTCTTCGATGCAACTGGCACAAGTTTGTTCGACGAACTGGCACAAGTTTGTTTGACGCAATTGGCACAAGTTTGTTCTACTCAACTGGAACAAGTTTGTTCTATGCAACTGGCACTAGTTTGTTTTACGCAACTGGCATAAGTTTGTTTGATGCAACTGGCACAAGTTTGTTCTACAAACTAGCACAAGTTTGTTCGACGCAACTGGCACAAGGTTGTTCTATGCAACTGGCACAAGTTTGTTCTATGCAACTGGCACAAGTTTGTTTGACGCAACTGCCACAAGTTTGTTCTACGCAACTGGCACAAGTTTGTTGGATGCCACTGACACAAGTTTGTTCGACGAAACTGGCCCAAGTTTTTTTGACGCAACTGGCACAAGTTTGTTAGACGCAACTGGCACAAGTTTGTTCGACGCAACTGGCACAAGTTTTTTCGACTCAATTGGCACAAGTTTGTTTGACGCAACTGGCACAAGTTTGTTTGACGCAACTGGAACAAGTTTGTTTGACGCAACTGGCACAAGTTTGTTTGACACAACTGGCACAAGTTTGTTTGACGCAACTGGCACAAGTTTATTTGACGCAACTGGCACAAGTTTTTTCAATGAAACTGGCACAAGTTTGTTCGCCGTAACTGGCACAAGTTTGTTCGACGCAACTGGCACAAGTTTGTTTGACACAAATGGCACAAGTTTGTTCTACATAACTGGCACAAGGTTGTTCTATGCAACTGGCACAAGTTTGTTCTACGCAACTGGCACAAGTTTGTTCTACGCATCCGGCACAAGTTTGTTCTATGCAACTGGCACTAGTTTGTTCTACGTAACTGGCACAAGTTTGTTTGACGCAACTGGCACAAATTTGTTCTACCCAACTGACACAAGTTTGTTCGACTCAACTGGCACAAGTTTGTTCTACGCAACTGACACAAGTTTGTTTGACACAATTGGCAGAAGTTTGTTCAACGCAACTGGCACAAGTTTGTTCGACGCAACTGGCGCAAGTTTTTTCGCCGCAACTGGCACAAGTTTGTTCGACGCAACTGGCAAAAGTTTGTTCGATGCAATTGGCACAAGTTTGTTTAACGCAACTGGCACAAGTTTGGTTGACGCAAGAGGCACAAGTTTGTTTGACGGAATTGGCACAAGTTTGTTCAACGCAACTGGCACAAGTTTTTTCGAATCAATTGGCACAAGTTTGTTTGACGCAACTGGCACAAGTTTGTTTGACGCAACTGGCACAAGTTTGTTTGACACAACTGGCACAAGTTTGTTCGACGCAACTGACACAAGTTTATTTGACGCAACTGGCACAACTTTTCTCGACGCAACTGGCACAAGTTTGTTCGCCGTAACTGGCACAAGTTTGTTTGACGCAACTGTCACAAGTTTATTTGACGCAACTGGCACAAGTTTTCTCGACGCAAGTGGCACAAGTTGGTTCGCCGTAACTGGCACAAGTTTGTTCGACGCAACTGGCACAAGTTTGTTCGACGCAACTGGCACAAGTTTTTGTGAAGCAACTGGCACAAATTTCTTCGATGCAATTGGCACAAGTTTGTTCGACGAATTGGCACAAGTTTGTTTGACGCAATTGGCACAAGTTTGTTCTACTCAACTGGAACAAGTTTGTTCTATGCAACTGGCACTACTTTGTTTTACGCAACTGGCATAAGTTTGTTTGACGCAACTGGCACAAGTTTGTTCTACAAACTAGCATAAGTTTGTTCGACGCAACTGGCACAAGGTTCTTCTACGCAACTGGCACAAGTTTGTTCTACGCAACTGGCATAAGTTTGTTTGACGCAACTGGCACAAGTTTGTTCTACGCAATTGGCACAAGTTTGTTGGATGCCACTGACACAAGTTTGTTCGACGAAACTGGCCCAAGTTTTTATGACGCAACTGGCACAAGTTTGTTAGACGCAACTGGCACAAGTTTGTTCGGTGCAACTGGCACAAGTTTTTTCGACTCAATTGGCACAAGTTTGTTTGACGCAACTGGAACAAGTTTGTTTGACGCAACTGGAACAAGTTTGTTTGACGCAACTGGCACAAGTTTGTTTGACGCAATTGGCACAAGTTTGTTTGACGCAACTGGCACAAGTTTATTTGACGCAACTGGCACAAGTTTTCTCGACGAAACTGGCACAAGTTTGTTCGCCGTAACCGGCACAAGTTTGTTCGACGCAACTGGCACAAGTTTGTTTGACGCAAATGGCACAAGTTTGTTCTACATAACTGGCACAAGTTTGTTCTATGCAACTGGCACAAGTTTGTTCTACGCAACTGGCACAAGTTTGTTCTACGCATCTGGCACAAGTTTGTTCTATGCAACTGGCACAAGTTTGTTCTACGCATCTGGCACAAGTTTGTTCTACGCATCTGTCACAAGTTTGTTCTACGCAACTGGCACAAGTTTGTTTGACGCAACTGGCACAAATTTGTTCTACCCAACTGACACAAGTTTGTTCGACGCAACTGGCACAAGTTTGTTCAATGCAACTGGCACAAGTTTGTTTGACGTAACTGGCGCAAGTTTGTTCGACGCAACTGGCACAAGTTTGTTCAACGCAACTGGCAAAAGTTTGTTCAATGCAACTGGCACAAGTTTGTTTAACGCAACTGGCACAAGTTTGTTCGACCCAACTGGCTCAAGTTTGTTGGACTCAACTGGCACAAGTTTGTTTGACGCAACTGGCAAAAGTTTGTTTGACGCAACTGGCACAAGTTCGTATGATGCAACTGGCACAAGGTTCTTCTACGCAACTGGCACAAGTTTGTTTGACGCAACTGGCACAAGTTTGTTTGACGCAACTGGCACAAGTTTGTTTGATGCAACTGGCAAAAGTTTTTTTTGATGCAACTGGCACAAGTTTGTTAGACGCAACTGGCACAAGTTTGTTCGACGTAACTGGCGCAAGTTTTTTCGACGCAACTGGCACAAGTTTGTTCGACGCAACTGGCAAAAGTTTGTTCGATGCAACTGGCACAAGTTTGTTTAACGCAACTGGCACAAGTTTCTTTGACGCAACTGGCAGAAGTTTGTTTGACGCAACTGGCACAAGGTTCTTCTACGCAACTGGCACAAGTTTGTCCTACGCAACTGGCACAAGTTTGTTTGACGCAACTGGCACAAGTTTGTTCGACGCAACTGGCACAAGTTTGTTTGACGCAACTGGCACAATGTTGTTCTACGCAACTGGCACAGGTTTGTTCTACGCAACTGGCAAAAGTTGGTTAGACGCAACTGGCACAAGTTTGTTCGACGCAACTGGCACGAGTTTTTTCGACTCAATTGGCACAAGTTTGTTTGACGCAACTGGAACAAGTTTGTTTGACGCAACTGGAACAAGTTTGTTTGACGCAACTGTCACAAGTTTGTTTGACGCAACTGGCACAAGTTTGTTTGCCGTAACTGGCATAAGTTTGTTCGACGCAACTGGCACAAGTTTGTTTGACGGAAATGGCACAAGTTTGTTCTACATAACTGGCACAAGTTTGTTCTATGCAACTGGCACAAGTTTGTTCTACGCAACTGGCACAAGTTTGTTCTACGCATCCGGCACAAGTTTGTTCTATGCAACTGGCACTAGTTTGTTCTACGCAACTGGCACAAGTTTGTTTGACGCAACTGGCACAAATTTGTTCTACCCAACTGACACAAGTTTGTTCGACGCAACTGGCACAAGTTTGTTCTACGCAACTGACACAAGTTTGTTTGACAAAATTGGCAGAAGTTTGTTCAACGCAACTGGCACAAGATTGTTCGACGCAACTGGTGCAAGTTTTTTTGACGCAACTGGCACAAGTTTGTTCGACGCAACTGGCAAAAGTTTGTTCGATGCAACTGGCACAAGTTTGTTTAACGCAACTGGCACAAGTTTCTTTGACGCAACTGGCAGAAGTTTGTTTGATGCAACTGGCACAAGGTTCTTCTACGCAACTGGCACAAGTTTGTTTTACGCAACTGGCACAAGTTTGTTTGACGCAACTGGCACAAGTTTGTTCGACACAACTGGCACAAGTTTGTTAGACGCAACTGGCACAAGTTTGTTTGATGTAACAGGCACAAGTTTTTTCGACTCAATTGGTACAAGTTTGTTTGATGCAACTGGCACAAGTTTGTTTGACGCAAGAGGCACAAGTTTGTTTGACGCAACTGACACAAGTTTGTTTGACGCAACTGGCACAAGTTTTTTTTTACGCGACTGGCACAAGTTTTCTCGAAGCAACTGGCACAAGTTTGTTTGCCATATCTGGCACAAGTTTGTTCGACGCAACTGGCACAAGTTTGTTTGACGCAACTGGCACAAGTTTGTTAGACGCAACTGGCACAAGTTTGTTCAACGCAACTGGCACAAGTTTATTCGAATCAATTGGCACAGGTTTGTTTGACGCAACTGGCACAAGTTTGTTCGCCGTAACTGGCACAAGTTTGTTTGACGCAACTGGCACAAGTTTATTTGACGCAACTGGCACAAGTTTTCTCAACGGAAGTGGCACAAGTTTGTTCGCCGTAACTGGCACAAGTTTGTTTGACGCAACTGGCACAAGTTTATTTGACGCAACTGGCACAAGTTTTCTCAACGGAAGTGGCACAAGTTGGTTCGCCGTAACTGGCACAAGTTTGTTCGACGCAACTGGCACAAGTTTGTTCGACGCAACTGGCACAAGTTTGTGTGACGCAACTGGCACAAATTTCTTCGATGCAACTGGCACAAGTTTGTTCGAAGAACTGGCACAAGTTTGTTTGACGCAATTGGCACAAGTTTGTTCTAATCAACTGGAACAAGTTTGTTCTATGCAACTGGCACTAGTTTTTTTTACGCAACTGGCATAAGTTTGTTTGACGCAACTGGCACAAGTTTGTTCTACAAACTAGCACAAGTTTGTTCGACGCAACTGGCACAAGGTTGTTCTACGCAACTGGCACAAGTTTGTTCTACGCAACTGGCACAAGTTTGTTTGACGCAACTGGCACAAGTTTGTTCTACGCAATTGGCACAAGTTTGTTGGATGCCACTGACACAAGTTTGTTCGACGTAACTGGCCCAAGTTTTTTTGACGCAACTGGCACAAGTTTGTTAGACGCAACTGGCACAAGTTTGTTCGACGCAACTGGCACAAGTTTTTTCTACTCAATTGGCACAAGTTTGTTTGACGCAACTGGAACAAGTTTGTTTGACGCAACTGGAACAAGTTTGTTTGCGCAACTGGCACAAGTTTGTTTGACGCAACTGGCACAAGTTTGTTTGACGCAACTGGCACAAGTTTATTTGACGCAACTGGCACAAGTTTTCTCGTCGAAACTGGCACAAGTTTGTTGGCCGTAACTGGCACAAGTTTGTTCGACACAACTGGCACAAGTTTGTTTGACGCAAATGGCACAAGTTTGTTCTACATAACTGGCACAAGTTTGTTCTATGCAACTGGCACAAGTTTGTTCTACGCAATTGGCACAAGTTTGTTCTACGCATCTGGCACAAGTTTGTTCTATGCAACTGGCACTAGTTTGTTCTACGCAACTGGCACAAGTTTGTTCTATGCAACTGGCATAAGTTTGTTCTACACAACTGGCACAAGTTTGTTCTACGCATCTGGCACAAGTTTGTTCTATGCAACTGGCACTAGTTTGTTCTACGCAACTGGGACATGTTTGTTTGACGCAACTGGCACAAGTTTGTTCTACCCAACTGACATAAGTTTGTTCGACGCAACTGGCACAAGTTTGTTCTACGCAACTGACACAAGTTTCTTTGACACAACTGGCAGAAGTTTGTTCAACGCAACTGGCACAAGTTTGTTTGACGTAACTGGCGCAAGTTTGTTCGACGCAACTGTCACAAGTTTGTTCGACGCAACTGGCAAAAGTTTGTTCGATGCAACTGGCACAAGTTTGTTTAACGCAACTGGCACAAGTTTGTTCGACACAACTGGCACAAGTTTGTTTGACTCAACTGGCACAAGTGTGTTCGACGCAACTGGCAAAAGTTTGTTTGACGCAACTGGCACAAGTTCGTTTGACGCAACTGGCACAAGGTTCTTCTACGCAACTGGCACAAGTTTGTTTGAAGCAACTAGCACAAGTTTGTTCAATGCAACTGGCACAAGTTTGTTTAACGCAACTGGCACAAGTTTGTTTGACGCAACTGGCACAAGTTTGTTTGACTCAACTGGCACAAGGTTCTTCTACGCAACTGGCACAAGTTTGTTCTACGCAACTGGCACAAGTTTGTTTGACGCAACTTTCACAAGTTTGTTCGACGCAACTGGCACAAGTTTGTTAGACGCAACTGGCACAACTTTATTCGACGTAACAGGCACAAGTTTTTTCGACTCAATTGGTACAAGTTTAATGATGCAACTGGCACAAGTTTGTTTGACGCAAGAGGCACAAGTTTGTTTGACGCAACTGGCACAAGTTTGTTTGACGCAAATGGCACAATTTTTTTTTTACGCGACTGGCACAAGTTTTCTCGAAGCAACTGGCACAAGTTTGTTTGCCATATCTGGCACAAGTTTGTTCGACGCAACTGGCACAAGTTTGTTTGACGCAACTGGCACAAGTTTGTTAGACGCAACTGGCACAAGTTTGTTCAACGCAACTGGCACAAGTTTTTTCGAATCAATTGGCACAAGTTTGTTTGACGCAACTAGCACAAGTTTGTTTGACGCAACTGGCACAAGTTTGTTTGACGCAACTGGCACAAGTTTGTTTGACGCAACTGGCACAAGTTTATTTGACGCAACTGGCACAACTTTTCTCGACGCAACTGGCACAAGTTGGTTTGCCGTAACTGGCACAAGTTTGTTTGACGTAACTGGCACAAGTTTATTTGACGCAACTGGCACAAGTTTTCTCGACGCAAGTGGCACAAGTTTGTTCGCCATAACTGGCACAAGTTTGTTCGACGCAACTGGTACAAGTTTGTTCGACGTAACTGGCACAAGTTTGTTTGACGCAACTGGCACAAGTTTCTTCGACGCAACTGGCACAAGTTTGTTCGACGCAACTGGCACAAGTTTGTTCGCAATATCTGGCACAAGTTTGTTCAACTCAACTGGCACAAGTTTGTTCGACGCAAATGGCACAAGTTTGTTTGACGCAACTGGCACAAGTTTCTTCGACGCAACTGGCACAAGTTTCTTCGACGCAACTGGCACAAGTTTGTTTGACGCAACTGGCACAAGTTTGTTCTACGCAACTGGGACAAGTTAGTTCTATGCAACTGGCACTAGTTTGTTCTATGCAACTGGCATAAGTTTGTTTGACACAACTGGTACAAGTTTGTTCTACGCAACTGGCACAAGTTTGTTCGACACAACTGGCACAAGTTTGTTCTACGCAACTCTTACTAGTTTGTTGTACACAACTGGCACAGGTATGTTTGACACAACTGGCACAAGTTTGTTCTACGCAAATGGCAAATGTTTGTTCTATGCAACTGACACAAGTTTGTTTGACACAACTGGCAGAAGTTTGTTCAACGCAACTGGCACAAGTTTGTTTGACGTAACTGGCGCAAGTTTGTTCGACACAACTGGCACAAGTTTGTTCGACGCAACTAGCAAAAGTTTGTTCGATGCAACTGGCACAAGTTTGTTTAACGCAACTGGCACAAGTTTGTTCTACCCAACTGGCACAAGTTTTTTTACTCAACTGGCACAAGTTTGTTTGACGCAACTGGCAAAAGTTTGTTTGACGCAACTGGCACAAGTTCGTTTGACGCAATTGGCACAAGGTTCTTCTACGCAACTGGCACAAGTTTGTTTGACGCAACTGGCACAAGTTTGTTCTACGCAACTGGCACAAGTTTGTTTGACGCAACTGGCACAAGTTTGTTTGACGCAACTGGCACAAGTTTTTTTTGACGCAACTGGCACAAGTTTGTTAGACCCAACTGGCACAAGTTTGTTCGACGTAACAGGCACAAGTTTTTTCGACTCAATTGGTACAAGTTTGTTTGACGCAACTGGCACAAGTTTGTTTGACGCAAGAGGCACAAGTTTGTTTGACGCAACTGGCACAAGTTTGTTTGACGCAACTGGCACAAGTTTTTTTTTTACACAACTGGCACAAGTTTTCTCAAAGCAACTGGCACAAGTTTGTTCGCCATATCTGGCACAAGTTTGTTTGACGCAACTGGCACACGTTTGTTTGACGCAACTGGCACAAGTTTGTTAGACGCAACTGGCACAAGTTTGTTCAACGCAACGGGCACAAGTTTTTTCGAATCAATTGGCACAAGTTTGTTTGATGCAACTGGCACAAGTTTGTTGACGCAACTGGCACAAGCTTGTTTGACGCAACTGGCACAAGTTTGTTTGACGCAACTGGCACAAGTTTATTTGATGCAACTGGCACAAGTTTTCTCGCCGCAAGTGGCACAAGTTTGTTCGCCGTAACTGGCACAAGTTTGTTCGACGCAACTGGCACAAGTTTGTTCGACGCAACTGGCACAAGTTTGTTTGACGCAACTGGCACAAGTTTCTTCGACGCAACTGGCACAAGTTTGTTCGACGCAACTGGCACAAGTTTGTGTGATGCAATTGGCACAAGTTTGTTCTACCCAACTGGCACAATTTGTTCTATGCAACTGGCACTAGTTTGTTTTACGCAACTGGCATAAGTTTGTTTGGCGCAACTGGCACAAGTTTGTTCTACCAACTAGCAGAAGTTTGTTCGACTCAACTGGCACAAGGTTGTTCTACGCAACTGGCACAAGTTTGTTCTATGCAACTGGCACAAGTTTGTTTGACGCAACTGGCACAAGTTTGTTCAACGCAACTGGCACAAGTTTGTTCAACGCAACTGGCACAAGTTTGTTGGATGCCACTGGCACAAGTTTGTTTGACGAAACTGGCACAAGTTTTTTTGACGCAACTGGCACAAGTTTGTTAGACACAACTGGCACAAGTTTGTTCGACGCAACTGGCACAAGTTTTTTCGACTCAAGTGGCACAAGTTTGTTTGACGCAACTAGAACAAGTTTGTTTGACGCAACTGGCACAAGTTTGTTTGACGCAACTGGCACAAGTTTGTTTGCCGCAACTGGCACAAGTTTATTTGACGCAACTGGCACAAGTTTTCTCGACGAAACTGGCGCAAGTTTCTTCGCCGTAACTGACACAAGTTTGTTCGACGCAACTGGCACAAGTTTGTTCGACGCAACTGGCACAAGTTTGTTTGACGGAAATGGCACAAGTTTGTTCTACATAACAGGCACAAGTTTGTTCTATGCAACTGGCACAAGTTTGTTCTACGCAACTGGCACAAGTTTGTTCTACGCATCCGGCACAAGTTTGTTCTATGCAACTGGCACTAGTTTGTTCTACGCAACTGGCACAAGTTTGTTTGACGCAACTGGCACAAATTTGTTCTACCCAACAGACACAAGTTTGTTCGACGCAACTGGCACAAGTTTGTTCTACGCAACTTAGACAAGTTTGTTTGACAAAATTGGCAGAAGTTTGTTCAACGCAACTGGCACAAGATTGTTCGACGCAACTGGTGCAAGTTTTTTTGACGCAACTGGCACAAGTTTGTTCGACGCAACTTGCAAAAGTTTGTTCGATGCACCTGGCACAAGTTTGTTTAACGCAACTGGCACAAGTTTCTTTGACGCAACTGGCAGAAGTTTGTTTGACGCAACTGGCACAAGGTTCTTCTACGCAACTGGCACAAGTTTGTTTTACGCAACTGGCACAAGTTTGTTTGACGCAACTGGCACAAGTTTGTTCGACACAACTGGCACAAGTTTGTTAGACGCAACTGGCACAAGTTTGTTTGACGTAACAGGCACAAGTTTTTTCGACTCAATTGGTACAAGTTTGTTTGATGCAACTGGCACAAGTTTGTTTGACGCAAGAGGCACAAGTTTGTTTGACGCAACTGACACAAGTTTGTTTGACGCAACTGGCACAAGTTTTTTTTTACGCGACTGGCACAAGTTTTCTCGAAGCAACTGGCACAAGTTTGTTTGCCATATCTGGCACAAGTTTGTTCGACGCAACTGGCACAAGTTTGTTTGACGCAACTGGCACAAGTTTGTTAGACGCAACTGGCACAAGTTTGTTCAACGCAACTGGCACAAGTTTATTCGAATCAATTGGCACAGGTTTGTTTGACGCAACTGGCACAAGTTTGTTCGCCGTAACTGGCACAAGTTTGTTTGACGCAACTGGCACAAGTTTATTTGACGCAACTGGCACAAGTTTTCTCAACGGAAGTGGCACAAGTTTGTTCGCCGTAACTGGCACAAGTTTGTTTGACGCAACTGGCACAAGTTTATTTGACGCAACTGGCACAAGTTTTCTCAACGGAAGTGGCACAAGTTGGTTCGCCGTATCTGGCACAAGTTTGTTCGACGCAACTGGCACAAGTTTGTTCGACGCAACTGGCACAAGTTTGTGTGACGCAACTGGCACAAATTTCTTTGATGCAACTGGCACAAGTTTGTTCGAAGAACTGGCACAAGTTTGTTTGATGCAATTGGCACAAGTTTGTTCTAATCAACTGGAACAAGTTTGTTCTATGCAACTGGCACTAGTTTTTTTTACGCAACTGGCATAAGTTTGTTTGACGCAACTGGCACAAGTTTGTTCTACAAACTAGCACAAGTTTGTTCGACGCAACTGGCACAAGGTTGTTCTACGCAACTGGCACAAGTTTGTTCTACGCAACTGGCACAAGTTTGTTTGACGCAACTGGCACAAGTTTGTTCTACGCAATTGGCACAAGTTTGTTGGATGCCACTGACACAAGTTTGTTCGACGTAACTGGCCCAAGTTTTTTTGACGCAACTGGCACAAGTTTGTTAGACGCAACTGGCACAAGTTTGTTCGACGCAACTGGCACAAGTTTTTTCGACTCAATTGGCACAAGTTTGTTTGACGCAACTGGAACAAGTTTGTTTGACGCAACTGGAACAAGTTTGTTTGCGCAACTGGCACAAGTTTGTTTGACGCAACTGGCACAAGTTTGTTTGACGCAACTGGCACAAGTTTATTTGACGCAACTGGCACAAGTTTTCTCGTCGAAACTGGCACATGTTTGTTGGCCGTAACTGGCACAAGTTTGTTCGACACAACTGGCACAAGTTTGTTTGACGCAAATGGCACAAGTTTGTTCTACATAACTGGCACAAGTTTGTTCTATGCAACTGGCACAAGTTTGTTCTACGCAATTGGCACAAGTTTGTTCTACGCATCTGGCACAAGTTTGTTCTATGCAACTGGCACTAGTTTGTTCTACGCAACTGGCACAAGTTTGTTCTATGCAACTGGCACAAGTTTGTTCTACACAACTGGCACAAGTTTGTTCTACGCATCTGGCACAAGTTTGTTCTATGCAACTGGCACTAGTTTGTTCTACGCAACTGGGACATGTTTGTTTGACGCAACTGGCACAAGTTTGTTCTACCCAACTGACATAAGTTTGTTCGACGCAACTGGCACAAGTTTGTTCTACGCAACTGACACAAGTTTCTTTGACACAACTGGCAGAAGTTTGTTCAACGCAACTGGCACAAGTTTGTTTGACGTAACTGGCGCAAGTTTGTTCGACGCAACTGTCACAAGTTTGTTCGACGCAACTGGCAAAAGTTTGTTCGATGCGACTGGCACAAGTTTGTTTAACGCAACTGGCACAAGTTTGTTCGACACAACTGGCACAAGTTTGTTTGACTCAACTGGCACAAGTGTGTTCGACGCAACTGGCAAAAGTTTGTTTGACGCAACTGGCACAAGTTCGTTTGACGCAACTGGCACAAGGTTCTTCTACGCAACTGGCACAAGTTTGTTTGACGCAACTAGAACAAGTTTGTTCGATGCAACTGGCACAAGTTTTTTTAACGCAACTGGCACAAGTTTGTTTGACACAACTGGCACAAGTTTGTTTGACTCAACTGGCACAAGGTTCTTCTACGCAACTGGCACAAGTTTGTTCTACGCAACTGGCACAAGTTTGTTTGACGCAACTTTCACAAGTTTGTTCGACGCAACTGGCACAAGTTTGTTAGACGCAACTGGCACAACTTTATTCGACGTAACAGGCACAAGTTTTTTCGACTCAATTGGTACAAGTTTAATGATGCAACTGGCACAAGTTTGTTTGACGCAAGAGGCACAAGTTTGTTTGACGCAACTGGCACAAGTTTGTTTGACGCAAATGGCACAATTTTTTTTTTACGCGACTGGCACAAGTTTTCTCGAAGCAACTGGCACAAGTTTGTTTGCCATATCTGGCACAAGTTTGTTCGACGCAACTGGCAGAAGTTTGTTTGACGCAACTGGCACAAGTTTGTTAGACGCAACTGGCACAAGTTTGTTCAACGCAACTGGCACAAGTTTTTTCGAATCAATTGGCACAAGTTTGTTTGACGCAACTAGCACAAGTTTGTTTGACGCAACTGGCACAAGTTTGTTTGACGCAACTGGCACAAGTTTGTTTGACGCAACTGGCACAAGTTTATTTGACGCAACTGGCACAACTTTTCTCGACGCAACTGGCACAAGTTGGTTTGCCGTAACTGGCACAAGTTTGTTTGACGTAACTGGCACAAGTTTATTTGACGCAACTGGCACAAGTTTTCTCGACGCAAGTGGCACAAGTTTGTTCGCCGTAACTGGCACAAGTTTGTTCGACGCAACTGGTACAAGTTTGTTCGACGTAACTGGCACAAGTTTGTTTGACGCAACTGGCACAAGTTTCTTCGACGCAACTGGCACAAGTTTGTTCGACGCAACTGGCACAAGTTTGTTCGCAATATCTGGCACAAGTTTGTTCAACTCAACTGGCACAAGTTTGTTCGACGCAAATGGCACAAGTTTGTTTGACGCAACTGGCACAAGTTTCTTCGACGCAACTGGCACAAGTTTCTTCGACGCAACTGGCACAAGTTTGTTTGACGCAACTGGCACAAGTTTGTTCTACGCAACTGGGACAAGTTAGTTCTATGCAACTGGCACTAGTTTGTTCTATGCAACTGGCATAAGTTTGTTTGACACAACTGGTACAAGTTTGTTCTACGCAACTGGCACAAGTTTGTTCGACACAACTGGCACAAGTTTGTTCTACGCAACTCTTACTAGTTTGTTGTACACAACTGGCACAGGTTTGTTTGACACAACTGGCACAAGTTTGTTCTACGCAAATGGCAAATGTTTGTTCTATGCAACTGACACAAGTTTGTTTGACACAACTGGCAGAAGTTTGTTCAACGCAACTGGCACAAGTTTGTTTGACGTAACTGGCGCAAGTTTGTTCGACACAACTGGCACAAGTTTGTTCGACGCAACTAGGAAAAGTTTGTTCGATGCAACTGGCACAAGTTTGTTTAACGCAACTGGCACAAGTTTGTTCTACCCAACTGGCACAAGTTTTTTTACTCAACTGGCACAAGTTTGTTTGACGCAACTGGCAAAATTTGTTTGACGCAACTGGCACAAGTTCGTTTGACGCAATTGGCACAAGGTTCTTCTACGCAACTGGAACAAGTTTGTTTGACGCAACTGGCACAAGTTTGTTCTATGCAACTGGCACAAGTTTGTTCTACGCAATTGGCACAAGTTTGTTCTACGCATCTGGCACAAGTTTGTTCTATGCAACTGGCACTAGTTTGTTCTACGCAACTGGCACAAGTTTGTTCTATGCAACTGGCACAAGTTTGTTCTACACAACTGGCACAAGTTTGTTCTACGCATCTGGCACAAGTTTGTTCTATGCAACTGGCACTAGTTTGTTCTACGCAACTGGGACATGTTTGTTTGACGCAACTGGCACAAGTTTGTTCTACCCAACTGACATAAGTTTGTTCGACGCAACTGGCACAAGTTTGTTCTACGCAACTGACACAAGTTTCTTTGACACAACTGGCAGAAGTTTGTTCAACGCAACTGGCACAAGTTTGTTTGACGTAACTGGCGCAAGTTTGTTCGACGCAACTGTCACAAGTTTGTTCGACGCAACTGGCAAAAGTTTGTTCGATGCGACTGGCACAAGTTTGTTTAACGCAACTGGCACAAGTTTGTTCGACACAACTGGCACAAGTTTGTTTGACTCAACTGGCACAAGTGTGTTCGACGCAACTGGCAAAAGTTTGTTTGACGCAACTGGCACAAGTTCGTTTGACGCAACTGGCACAAGGTTCTTCTACGCAACTGGCAAAAGTTTGTTTGACGCAACTAGAACAAGTTTGTTCGATGCAACTGGCACAAGTTTTTTTAACGCAACTGGCACAAGTTTGTTTGACACAACTGGCACAAGTTTGTTTGACTCAACTGGCACAAGGTTCTTCTACGCAACTGGCACAAGTTTGTTCTACGCAACTGGCACAAGTTTGTTTGACGCAACTTTCACAAGTTTGTTCGACGCAACTGGCACAAGTTTGTTAGACGCAACTGGCACAACTTTATTCGACGTAACAGGCACAAGTTTTTTCGACTCAATTGGTACAAGTTTAATGATGCAACTGGCACAAGTTTGTTTGACGCAAGAGGCACAAGTTTGTTTGACGCAACTGGCACAAGTTTGTTTGACGCAAATGGCACAATTTTTTTTTTACGCGACTGGCACAAGTTTTCTCGAAGCAACTGGCACAAGTTTGTTTGCCATATCTGGCACAAGTTTGTTCGACGCAACTGGCAGAAGTTTGTTTGACGCAACTGGCACAAGTTTGTTAGACGCAACTGGCACAAGTTTGTTCAACACAACTGGCACAAGTTTTTTCGAATCAATTGGCACAAGTTTGTTTGACGCAACTAGCACAAGTTTGTTTGACGCAACTGGCACAAGTTTGTTTGACGCAACTGGCACAAGTTTGTTTGACGCAACTGGCACAAGTTTATTTGACGCAACTGGCACAACTTTTCTCGACGCAACTGGCACAAGTTGGTTTGCCGTAACTGGCACAAGTTTGTTTGACGTAACTGGCACAAGTTTATTTGACGCAACTGGCACAAGTTTTCTCGACGCAAGTGGCACAAGTTTGTTCGCCGTAACTGGCACAAGTTTGTTCGACGCAACTGGTACAAGTTTGTTCGACGTAACTGGCACAAGTTTGTTTGACGCAACTGGCACAAGTTTCTTCGACACAACTGGCACAAGTTTGTTCGACGCAACTGGCACAAGTTTGTTCGCAATATCTGGCACAAGTTTGTTCAACTCAACTGGCACAAGTTTGTTCGACGCAAATGGCACAAGTTTGTTTGACGCAACTGGCACAAGTTTCTTCGACGCAACTGGCACAAGTTTCTTCGACGCAACTGGCACAAGTTTGTTTGACGCAACTGGCACAAGTTTGTTCTACGCAACTGGGACAAGTTAGTTCTATGCAACTGGCACTAGTTTGTTCTATGCAACTGGCATAAGTTTGTTTGACACAACTGGTACAAGTTTGTTCTACGCAACTGGCACAAGTTTGTTCGACACAACTGGCACAAGTTTGTTCTACGCAACTCTTACTAGTTTGTTGTACACAACTGGCACAGGTTTGTTTGACACAACTGGCACAAGTTTGTTCTACGCAAATGGCAAATGTTTGTTCTATGCAACTGACACAAGTTTGTTTGACACAACTGGCAGAAGTTTGTTCAACGCAACTGGCACAAGTTTGTTTGACGTAACTGGCGCAAGTTTGTTCGACACAACTGGCACAAGTTTGTTCGACGCAACTAGGAAAAGTTTGTTCGATGCAACTGGCACAAGTTTGTTTAACGCAACTGGCACAAGTTTGTTCTACCCAACTGGCACAAGTTTTTTTACTCAACTGGCACAAGTTTGTTTGACGCAACTGGCAAAATTTGTTTGACGCAACTGGCACAAGTTCGTTTGACGCAATTGGCACAAGGTTCTTCTACGCAACTGGAACAAGTTTGTTTGACGCAACTGGCACAAGTTTGTTCTACGCAACTGGCACAAGTTTGTTTGACGCAACTGGCACAAGTTTGTTTGACGCAACTGGCACAAGTTTTTTTTGACGCAACTGGCACAAGGTTGTTAGACCCAACTGGCACAAGTTTGTTCGACGTAACAGGCACAAGTTTTTTCGACTCAATTGGTACAAGTTTGTTTGACGCAACTGGCACAAGTTTGTTTGACGCAAGAGGCACAAGTTTGTTTGACGCAACTGGCACAAGTTTGTTTGACGCAACTGGCACAAGTTTTTTTTTACACAACTGGCACAAGTTTTCTCAAAGCAACTGGCACAAGTTTGTTCGCCATATCTGGCACAAGTTTGTTTGACGCAACTGGCACACGTTTGTTTGACGCAACTGGCACAAGTTTGTTAGACGCAACTGGCACAAGTTTGTTCAACGCAACGGGCACAAGTTTTTTCGAATCAATTGGCACAAGTTTGTTTGATGCAACTGGCACAAGTTTGTTGACGCAACTGGCACAAGTTTGTTTGACGCAACTGGCACAAGTTTGTTTGACGCAACTGGCACAAGTTTATTTGATGCAAATGGCACAAGTTTTCTCGCCGCAAGTGGCACAAGTTTGTTTGCCGTAACTGGCACAAGTTTGTTCGACGCAACTGGCACAAGTTTGTTCGACGCAACTGGCACAAGTTTGTTTGACGCAACTGGCACAAGTTTCTTCGACGCAACTGGCACAAGTTTGTTCGACGCAACTGGCACAAGTTTGTGTGATGCAATTGGCACAAGTTTGTTCTACTCAACTGGCACAATTTGTTCTATGCAACTGGCACTAGTTTGTTTTACGCAAGTGGCATAAGTTTGTTTGGCGCAACTGGCACAAGTTTGTTCTACCAACTAGCAGAAGTTTGTTCGACTCAACTGGCACAAGGTTGTTCTACGCAACTGGCACAAGTTTGTTCTATGCAACTGGCACAAGTTTGTTTGACGCAACTGGCACAAGTTTGTTCGACGCAACTGGCACAAGTTTGTTGGATGCCACTGGCACAAGTTTGTTTGACGAAACTGGCACAAGTTTTTTTGACGCAACTGGCACAAGTTTATTAGACACAACTGGCACAAGTTTGTTCGACGCAACTGGCACAAGTTTTTTCGACTCAAGTGGCACAAGTTTGTTTGACGCAACTAGAACAAGTTTGTTTGACGCAACTGGCACAAGGTTGTTTGACGCAACTGGCACAAGTTTGTTTGCCGCAACTGGCACAAGTTTATTTGACGCAACTGGCACAAGTTTTCTCGACGAAACTGGCGCAAGTTTCTTCGCCGTAACTGACACAAGTTTGTTCGACGCAACTGGCACAAGTTTGTTCGACGCAACTGGCAAAAGTTTGTTCTACATAACTGGTACAAGTTTGTTCTACGCAACTGGCACAAGTTTGTTTGACACAACTGGCACAAGTTTGTTCTATGCAACTCTTACTAGTTTGTTGTACACAACTGGCACAGGTTTGTTTGACACAACTGGCACAAGTTTGTTCTACGCAACTCTTAATAGTTTGTTGTACACAACTGGCACAGGTTTGTTTGACACAACTGGCACAAGTTTGTTCTACGCAAATGGCAAATGTTTGTTCTACGCATGTGGCACAAGTTTGTTCTATGCAACTGGCACTAGTGTGTTCTACGCAACTGGCACAAATTTGTTTGACACAACTGGCACATGTTTGTTCTACCCAACTGGCACAAGTTTGTTCGACGCAACTGGCACAAGTTTGTTTGATGCAACTGGCACAAGTTTGTTTGACACAACTAGCACAAGTTTGTTCTAAGCAACTGGCACAAGATTGTTCGACGGAACTGGCACAAGTTTGTTCAACGCAACTGGAACAAGTTTGTTTGACGCAACTGGCACAAGTTTGTTCAATGCAACTGGAACAAGTTTGTTTAACGTAACTGGCATAAGTTTGTTCGAACCAGCTGGCACAAGTTTGTTTGACACAACTGGCACAAGTTTGTTCAATGCAACTGGAACAAGTTTGTTTAACGTAACTGGCACAAGTTTGTTCGAACCAACTGGCACAAGTTTGTTTGACACAACTGGCACAAGTTTGTTTGACGCAACTGGCACAAGGTTGTTCTACGCAACATGTACAATCTTGTTCTACGCAACTGGCACAAGTTTGTTTGATGCAACTGGCACAAGTTTGTTCTATGCAACTGGCACTAGTGTGTTCGATGCAACTGGCACAAGTTTGTTCGACGCAACTGGCACAAGTTTGTTTGACGCAACTGGCACAAGTTTCTTAGACGCAACTGGCACAAGTTTGTTCAACACAACTGGCACAAGTTTTTTTTAATCAATTGGCACAAGTTTGTTTGACGCAACTGGCACAAGTTTGTTTGACGCAACTGGCACAAGTTTGTCTGACGCAAGAGGCACAAGTTTGTTTGACGCAACTGGCACAAGTTTATTTGACGCAACTGGCACAACTTTTCTCGACGCAACTGGCACAAGTTTGTTCGCCGTAACTGGCACAAGTTTGTTTGACGCAACTGGCACAAGTTTATTTGACGCAACTGGCACAAGTTTTCTCGACGCAAGTGGCACAAGTTGGTTCGCCGTAACTGGCACAAGTTTGTTCGACGCAACTGGCACAAGTTTGTTCGATGCAACTGGCACAAGTTTGTGTGACGCAACTGGCACAAATTTCTTCGATGCAACTGGCACAAGTTTGTTCGAAGAACTGGCACAAGTTTGTTTGACGCAATTGGCACAAGTTTGTTCTACTCAACTGGAACAAGTTTTTTCTATGCAACTGGCACTAGTTTGTTTTACGCAACTGGCATAAGTTTGTTTGATGCAACTGGCACAAGTTTGTTCTACAAACTAGCACAAGTTCGACGCAACTGGCACAAGGTTGTTCTACGCAACTGGCACAAGTTTGTTCTACGCAACTGGCACAAGTTTGTTTGACGCAACTGGCACAAGTTTGTTCTACGCAACTGGCACAAGTTTGTTGGATGCCACTGACACAAGTTTGTTCGACGAAACTGGCCCAAGTTTTTTTGACGAAACTGGCACAAGTTTGTTAGACGCAACTGGCACAAGTTTGTTCGACGCAACTGGCACAAGTTTGTTTGACGCAACTGGCACAAGTTCGTTTGAGGCAACTGGCACAAGGTTCTTGTACGCAAGTGGCACAAGTTTGTTTGACGCAACTGGCACAAGTTTGTTCTACGCAACTGGCACAAGTTTGTTTGACGCAACTGGCACAATTTTGGTTGACGCAACTGGCACAAGTTTGTTAGACGTAACTGGCACAAGTTTGTTCGACATAACAGACACAAGTTTTTTCGACTCAATTGGTACAAGTTTGTTTGACGCAACTGGCACAAGTTTGTTTGAGGCAAGAGGCACAAGTTTGTTTGACGCAACTGGCACAAGTTTGTTTGACGCAACTGGCACAAGTTTTTTTTTACGCAACTGGCACAAGTTTGTTTGACGCAAGAGGCACAATTTTGTTTGACGCAACTGGCAAAAGTTTGTTCAACGCAACTGGCACAAGTTTGTTCAACGCAAATGGCACAAGTTTGTTTGACGCAACTGTCACAAGTTTCTTCGACGCAACTGGCACAAGTCTCTTCGACGCAACTGGCACAAGTTTGTTTGACGCAACTGGCACAAGTTTCTTTGACACAACTGGCACAAGTTTGTTCTATGCAACTGGCACTAGTTTGTTCTATGCAACTGATATAAGTTTGTTTGACGCAACTGGTACAAGTTTATTCTACGCAACTGGCACAAGTTTGTTCGACACAACTGGCACAAGTTTTTTCTACGCAACTCTTACTAGTTTGTTGTACACAACTGGCACAGGTTTGTTTGACACAACTGGCACAAGTTTGTTCTACGCAACTCTTACTAGTTTGTTGTACACAACTGGCACAGGTTTGTTTGACACAACTGGCACAAGTTTGTTCTACGCAAAAGGCAAATGTTTGTTCTACGCATGTGGCACAAGTTTGTTCTATGCAACTGGCACTAGTGTGTTCTACGCAACTGGCACAAATTTGTTTGACACAACTGGCACATGTTTGTTCTACCCAACTGGCACAAGTTTGTTCGACGCAACTGGCACAAGTTTGTTTGATGCAACTGGCACAAGTTTGTTTGACACAACTGGCACAAGTTTGTTCTAAGCAACTGGCACAACTTTGTTCGACGGAACTGGCGCAAGTTTGTTCGACGCAACTGGCACAAGTTTGTTTGACGCAACTGGCACAAGTTTGTTCAACGCAACTGGAACAAGTTTGTTTAACGTAACTGACACAAGTTTGTTCGAACCAACTGGCACAAGTTTGTTTGACACAACTGGCACAAGTTTGTTCAACGCAACTGGAACAAGTTTGTTTAACGTAACTGGCACAAGTTTGTTCGAACCAACTGGCACAAGTTTGTTTGACACAACTGGCACAAGTTTGTTTGACGCAACTGGCACAAGGTTGTTCTACGCAACATGTACAAGCTTGTTCTACGCAACTGGCACAAGTTTGTTTGACGCAACTGGCACAAGTTTGTTCTATGCAACTGGCACTAGTGTGTTCAATGCAACTGGCACAAGTTTGTTCGACGCAACTGGCACAAGTTTGTTTGACGCAACTGGCACAAGTTTCTTAGACGCAACTGGCACAAGTTTGTTCAACGCAACTGGCACAAGTTTTTTTTAATCAATTGGCACATGTTTGTTTGACGCAACTGGCACAAGTTTGTTTGACGCAACTGGCACAAGTTTGTCTGACGCAAGAGGCACAAGTTTGTTTGACGCAACTGGCACAAGTTTATTTGACGCAACTGACACAAATTTTCTCGACGCAACTGGCACAAGTTTGTTCGCCGTAACTGGCACAAGTTTGTTTGATGCAACTGGCACAAGTTTATTTGACGCAACTGGCACAAGTTTTCTCGACGCAAGTGGCACAAGTTGGTTCGCCGTAACTGGCACAAGTTTGTTCGACACAACTGGCACAAGTTTGTTCGATGCAACTGGCACAAGTTTGTGTGACGCAACTGGCACAAATTTCTTCGATGCAACTGGCACAAGTTTGTTCGACGAACTGGCACAAGTTTGTTTGACGCAATTGGCACAAGTTTGTTCTACTCAACTGGAAGAAGTTTGTTCTATGCAACTGGCACTAGTTTGTTTTACGCAACTGGCATAAGTTTGTTTGATGCAACTGGCACAAGTTTGTTCTACAAACTAGCACAAGTTTGTTCGACGCAACTGGCACAAGGTTGTTCTACGCAACTGGCACAAGTTTGTTCTACGCAACTGGCACAAGTTTGTTTGACGCAACTGGCACAAGTTTGTTCTACGCAACTGGCACAAGTTTGTTGGATGCCACTGACACAAGTTTGTTGGATGCCACTGACACAAGTTTGTTCGACGAAACTGGCCCAAGTTTTTTTTACGCAACTGGCACAAGTTTGTTAGACGCAACTGGCACAAGTTTGTTCGACGCAACTGGCACAAGTTTTTTCGACTCAATTGGCACAAGTTTGTTTGACGCAACTGGCACAAGTTTGTTTGACGCAACTGGAACAAGTTTGTTTGACGCAACTGGCACAAGTTTGTTTGACACAACTGGCACAAGTTTGTTTGACGCAACTGGCACAAGTTTATTTGACGCAACTGGCACAAGTTTTTTCAATGAAACTGGCACAAGTTTGTTCGCCGTAACTGGCACAAGTTTGTTCGACGCAACTGGCACAAGTTTGTTTGACACAAATGGCACAAGTTTTTTCTACATAACTGGCACAAGGTTGTTCTATGCAACTGGCACAAGTTTGTTCTACGCAACTGGCACAAGTTTGTTCTACGCATCCGGCACAAGTTTGTTCTATGCAACTGGCACTAGTTTGTTCTACGTAACTGGCACAAGTTTGTTTGACGCAACTGGCACAAATTTGTTCTACCCAACTGACACAAGTTTGTTCGACGCAACTGGCACAAGTTTGTTCTACGCAACTGACACAAGTTTGTTTGACACAATTGGCAGAAGTTTGTTCAACGCAACTGGCACAAGTTTGTTCGACGCAACTGGCGCAAGTTTTTTCGCCGCAACTGGCACAAGTTTGTTCGACGCAACTGGCAAAAGTTTGTTCGATGCAATTGGCACAAGTTTGTTTAACGCAACTGGCACAAGTTTGTTTGACGCAAGAGGCACAAGTTTGTTTGACGGAATTGGCACAAGTTTGTTCAACGCAACTGGCACAAGTTTTTTCGAATCAATTGGCACAAGTTTGTTTGACGCAACTGGCACAAGTTTGTTTGACGCAACTGGCACAAGTTTGTTTGACACAACTGGCACAAGTTTGTTCGACGCAACTGACACAAGTTTATTTGACGCAACTGGCACAACTTTTCTCGACGCAACTGGCACAAGTTTGTTCGCCGTAACTGGCACAAGTTTGTTTGACGCAACTGTCACAAGTTTATTTGCCGCAACTGGCACAAGTTTTCTCGACGCAAGTGGCACAAGTTGGTTCGCCGTAACTGGCACAAGTTTGTTCGACGCAACTGGCACAAGTTTGTTCGACGCAACTGGCACAAGTTTGTGTGACGCAACTGGCACAAATTTCTTCGATGCAATTGGCACAAGTTTGTTCGACGAATTGGCACAAGTTTGTTTGACGCAATTGGCACAAGTTTGTTCTACTCAACTGGAACAAGTTTGTTCTATGCAACTGGCACTAGTTTGTTTTACGCAACTGGCATAAGTTTGTTTGACGCAACTGGCACAAGTTTGTTCTACAAACTAGCATAAGTTTGTTCGACGCAACTGGCACAAGGTTCTTCTACGCAATTGGCACAAGTTTGTTCTACGCAACTGGCATAAGTTTGTTTGACGCAACTGGCACAAGTTTGTTCTACGCAATTGGCACAAGTTTGTTGGATGCCACTGACACAAGTTTGTTCGACGAAACTGGCCCAAGTTTTTATGACGCAACTGGCACAAGTTTGTTAGACGCAACTGGCACAAGTTTGTTCGATGCAACTGGCACAAGTTTTTTCGACTCAATTGGCACAAGTTTGTTTGACGCAACTGGAACAAGTTTGTTTGACGCAACTGGAACAAGTTTGTTTGACGCAACTGGCACAAGTTTGTTTGACGCAACTGGCACAAGTTTGTTTGACGCAACTGGCACAAGTTTATTTGACGCAACTGGCACAAGTTTTCTCGACGAAACTGGCACAAGTTTGTTCGCCGTAACCGGCACAAGTTTGTTCGACGCAACTGGCACAAGTTTGTTTGACGCAAATGGCACAAGTTTGTTCTACATAACTGGCACAAGTTTGTTCTATGCAACTGGCACAAGTTTGTTCTACGCAACTGGCACAAGTTTGTTCTACGCATCTGGCACAAGTTTGTTCTATGCAACTGGCACAAGTTTGTTCTACGCATCTGGCACAAGTTTGTTCTACGCATCTGGCACAAGTTTGTTCTACGCAACTGGCACAAGTTTGTTTGACGCAACTGGCACAAATTTGTTCTACCCAACTGACACAAGTTTGTTCGACGCAACTGGCACAAGTTTATTCAATGCAACTGGCACAAGTTTGTTCGACGCAACTGGCACAAGTTTGTTCGACGCAACTGGCAAAAGTTTGTTCAATGCAACTGGCACAAGTTTGTTTAACGCAACTGGCACAAGTTTGTTCGACCCAACTGGCACAAGTTTGTTGGACTCAACTGGCACAAGGTTCTTCTACGCAACTGGCAAAAGTTTGTTTGACGCAACTGGCACAAGTTCGTTTGATGCAACTGGCACAAGGTTTGTTGAAAATTATCTGTTTAAAGAACGGTTTTGTTCCTTTTGTTGTTGGTAGTTGGTTAGTTAATTATATATTCAATTGTTTATTTTTCCTTTTTTGGGTAAACCTGTGTTACCCAGTGATAACTTATGTATTATAATAATTAATGGTCGTTTGCGCTTAAAGGGAAACCCAGCATATTATTTATTTTCGTTTTGACGGTAAATCCTTTGAAGCGTAAACTACTTAACAACCCTTTCGGAACTATCTGTTGGTGGTCTTGTTTTTGTTTACAGTAATACGAAATCTAAAGGAACCATCGCCAGCAGGGGAAAGAAAAAAAGGCAGTTGAAAGAAGGTTTTCGTACGGGACATACGGCTGGCTTTTACAAGAGGAATGTTATCTACCGTTTGTCGAAGTCGTTTAATGGAGGAGTAATATATCCCCTCTTTTCTCCGCCATCCTGCACAAGACGAAACCAGCCACAAGTGTTTTAACATCAATGCACCATCTTCGCCGAATTTCCGAGGAATAGAATTGATAAGGTACGTCATTACGAAAGATATGCTGACTTTCTAAAGTGATTCCCTGTCAATTTATTTATCGTAGATAAATATTCCATTGCTCGATTCCCAATTAATAAACCCTGTGGATTTGGTATTTAAAATATTCGTAATTTATCACTGCTGTAACTTTGCATGTTACCCTAGGAAAGTTGTTAGGATTTGAGGCAGTTTTTACATTAGTAGCCAACTGTTATGTTTACTTTACGCCGAAGTTTTCGGATCGTCAAGCCTTTCGTGGTTAGGTGGTTGCCACATTAAGTGGGTGACAAAATATAGGCTATCCTTTAATTCCAATTGCTCAGAATTCAAGTTAATTTTAAATTTAACCACTGAGTTTATTTATTGAATTATTGAGTGATTTAGCAGAGCTTGCCTCTACCTTTTTCTTATTTAATTTATGTCCTCAGGGTTTCTTGAATAGCGGGGAGGATAGGAGAAGGAAGACAGCATACCTGTAGTTACTTCTGACACAGGAAATTCCTTCTTTCCGACAACAAGCCCACCAGCAACCAGTTCTGAATTAACTTCACATAGAAGTTCAGCCTTTTTATTAAAGTGGACCTTTTAATGGACTTGTTTTCTTCCTTCCATCGCACAATTTTCAAGATGGCGCCCAACGTGGGGCTCGAGTGAGGAATTTGGTTGCTGGTTGGTCTCGTTGAGTGTAGGATTGGCGGAGAGAATGACGAAAGTACGAGAATTTTCAATTTTATCAGTGCCTCCATTTTGTTTATAATTGAAGGTGTCCTTGAATTTTACCCGTTTTAAATTTTGGTTTTGTTATTGTCAGGAGGCTGTCAGTCCTAGGACATTCTTATGTTAGAGATTTGGAGCTGAGAGTTAACAGCTCTACAATTGTGATTGAACAGACATCTTTTGATGTTCAGTTTCTTGGTTTTCCTGGTGCCACATTTAATTATTTTTTGAATAATCTAGCTCTCCTAGAAGACGTTTTCACATATAACCCAGGTTATTTGTTGGTATTCTTAGGAGGTAATGATTTAAAGTCTAGTGTAGATTTGTCAGTGCTAAAGAATAATTGCAAAGAATTTTACAAGGTTCTGAGATCCAGGTTGCCAAGATCTTGCATAATTGCATCTCAAATTGAACTCCGATTTTATGAAAGGGGAAATCGGTTTGATAACCCTTGCATGGAAGAATTCAAGTTAATGAGACGTTATCTCAATAAATTTATTAACAAGTTGAGTTTCAAGAATTATTTTTTCAGAGTAGAGGGGCCAGGTAGATTAGATAATAGAAGGTTATATAGGGACGCCACACATCTAAACCCTGTTGGTTTAGATCTTCTCTATAGATTAATCCGTGATTGTCTGAAATATTGTTTTATTAGCAATCGGTAAAATGTCGGAATTATCGCTTTTGGTAAATTCTCGGAAATACATCCGCAGTCAAGTGACTAAGAATGTTAATAGAATTGAAGAATGTAAATTGGGTTCAGAAGTTGACCGACGATCACTTATCTCTAAATTTCATGGATTTGCTGAAGACCTGAAGGTTTATGATTCTAAAATAGCTAAGTTAATATGGGCCGAAGAGGAAAATGAGTCAAAACTGAATATGGAGTTTGGAGTTTGTGAGAGCTACTTTGATAAAATAAACTATTTTATAGCAACTCTTGAGGCTGCTAAAGATTCAGGTCCTCCCCATTCTTTACTTGAAGAAGCAAGAAGCCTTTTGAAAAGCCCTACAGCTCCTTTACCAGCATTTAAAAGTGAAGAGGGTGAAAATATAGAGAAATTTCTCTCGGAATTTGAAGAGGTTATTAAAACCTTCAAGTATACTCAGAGAGACAAGTTATTGCTGTTGAAGCAACAAGTTTCAGGCCGTGCATCCATACTGCTCAATTCACTTGAAACAAACAAACAGACATATGAAGATGCAAAATTAATTTTAAGGTCTGCTTTAGCATCCCCTAGGTTTCAGAAGTTTACCTTAATAAAACAGTTGACAGATATGGAAATGCCTTACCAAACAGATCCATTTGTGTACGTTGGTCAGATGAAAAATTTGATGGAATCTGTCAAGTTGTTGAAAATGGAAGTGGATGATTTTCTGAACTACTTCTTTTGGAATGGCATGAACAGCACCTTCCAATCTCAGCTAGTAAATATTACCAATAAGTCGAGGCCCTCCCTTACAGAAATTAATGATAACATTTTTGAAGCATGTGAACGATATGCCACGGCACTTCAGAAAATTGATACAAAAGTTAAAAAGTTACCCAAAACTTCAGAGGCTGTTAATCTAGCCTCTAATGTGAATGTTTATGTGCAGCCTACTAAGGTGAAGTGCTCTTTATGTGCTTATGATAGAGCAACTGATGATCATCAAGTTTTCAAGTGCCCGGTTTATGATAGTAATAAGGCAAAGGTGGATAAGCTGAAAGAGATAGGAGGTTGCCTTAAGTGTGCCAGTTCCTCTCATTCTGCAGGTTTGTGCAAGTTTAGATTTCATAAGAAATGCAGAGGGTGTAATGGCTGGCATTTCACATTTCTCTGCATTAAAAAAGATTCCCCGAAAGGAGAGAAAGTCAATGTTAGAAGCCTTAATAAAAACTCAAATTTGGTTAATGAGAAATCTGACAAGGTCTCCACATGGGTAATATTTTCAGCGGATGCTCTTCAGTGCTATGGTAATAGATCTGCTCTACCAACTTTTACTTGTCAGCTAGAGGACCATACCCAAGTGAGAGGTTTGCAAGACTCTGGTTGTCAGTGTAATTTTATTACGGAGAGAGTGGTTAAGAAGACGCCTTTAAAAGTTTTGAAGAGAAATGTGAGTCTTACCGTTAATGGTTTTAACTCTGCTAAATCCTATGATACAAAGGTTGTGGAGCTGAATTTAAAATTTGGACATGAAATTTGCAAGGTGGAGGCCATATGTGTACCTTATATCAATATAAATTTGAAGTTGCCACATTTGTCCAGGGTAGCAAGCCATTTCTCTGCTAAGGGCTACACCCTTGCAGATAAACAGTTGCTGAATAATGGGGATGAGTTAAATAGTATAGATTTCATTCTAGGCACTAACTCTGCTCACTGCACTATGGCGTCAACAATTAGGTTTGGACAGGATAGTCCTTCAGTGTACTTTCAAACTTCTTTTGGAGTGATGCTTCTTGGTAATGTTAACACAATGTTAAAAAATTTGCATTGCCTTCCCGATTTAAATACAGTTGAAGCTTCAACTACTTGTACGTCTGGTGTTGCTCATTTGGATGTAGGTTCTCTTGATTCCATTGACCTTGGAGAGGTGACCAATGCTCATATTTTGAAAGGGAAGTCTGGTGAAGTTGTGAAAAGACATGTTACCAGCCTTATACCCTTGCTCAGGGATAAAGGTTGTTCAAGTGGCATAGCTCCCTCGGTGAGAGACAAGAAAATTCTAGCGGTGGACTCTATTTCTAGGTATCCAAAGAGAGAAGCTGCAGTTGCTTCAGGATTAAGGACTAAGGAGATGCTCCTAGAATAAATTAAGAACTTCCTCAAATTTTCAATGGCTAGAAAATCCGAGCCCCTTCCCTGGAGTGTTGAAAATTATCTGTTTAAAGAACGGTTTTGTTCCTTTTGTTGTTGGTAGTTGGTTAGTTAATTATATATTCAATTGTTTATTTTTCCTTTTTTGGGTAAACCTGTGTTACCCAGTGATAACTTATGTATTATAATAATTAATGGTCGTTTGCGCTTAAAGGGAAACCCAGCATATTATTTATTTTCGTTTTGACGGTAAATCCTTTGAAGCGTAAACTACTTAACAACCCTTTCGGAACTATCTGTTGGTGGTCTTGTTTTTGTTTACAGTAATACGAAATCTAAAGGAACCATCGCCAGCAGGGGAAAGAAAAAAAGGCAGTTGAAAGAAGGTTTTCGTACGGGACATACGGCTGGCTTTTACAAGAGGAATGTTATCTACCGTTTGTCGAAGTCGTTTAATGGAGGAGTAATATATCCCCTCTTTTCTCCGCCATCCTGCACAAGACGAAACCAGCCACAAGTGTTTTAACATCAATGCACCATCTTCGCCGAATTTCCGAGGAATAGAATTGATAAGGTACGTCATTACGAAAGATATGCTGACTTTCTAAAGTGATTCCCTGTCAATTTATTTATCGTAGATAAATATTCCATTGCTCGATTCCCAATTAATAAACCCTGTGGATTTGGTATTTAAAATATTCGTAATTTATCACTGCTGTAACTTTGCATGTTACCCTAGGAAAGTTGTTAGGATTTGAGGCAGTTTTTACATTAGTAGCCAACTGTTATGTTTACTTTACGCCGAAGTTTTCGGATCGTCAAGCCTTTCGTGGTTAGGTGGTTGCCACATTAAGTGGGTGACAAAATATAGGCTATCCTTTAATTCCAATTGCTCAGAATTCAAGTTAATTTTAAATTTAACCACTGAGTTTATTTATTGAATTATTGAGTGATTTAGCAGAGCTTGCCTCTACCTTTTTCTTATTTAATTTATGTCCTCAGGGTTTCTTGAATAGCGGGGAGGATAGGAGAAGGAAGACAGCATACCTGTAGTTACTTCTGACACAGGAAATTCCTTCTTTCCGACAACAAGCCCACCAGCAACCAGTTCTGAATTAACTTCACATAGAAGTTCAGCCTTTTTATTAAAGTGGACCTTTTAATGGACTTGTTTTCTTCCTTCCATCGCACAATTTTCAAGAAGGTTCTTCTACGCAACTGGCACAAGTTTGTTTGACGCAACTGGCACAAGTTTGTTTGACGCAACTGGCACAAGTTTGTTTGACGCAACTGGCACAAGTTTGTTTGACGCAACTGGCAAAAGTTTTTTTTGATGCAACTGGCACAAGTTTGTTAGACGCAACTGGCACAAGTTTGTTCGACGCAACTGGCGCAAGTTTTTTCGACGCAACTGGCACAAGTTTGTTCGACGCAACTGGCAAAAGTTTGTTCGATGCAACTGGCACAAGTTTGTTTAACGCAACTGGCACAAGTTTGTTTGACGCAACTCGCAGAAGTTTGTTTGACGCAACTGGCACAAGGTTCTTCTACGCAACTGGCACAAGTTTGTCCTACGCAACTGGCACAAGTTTGTTTGACGCAACTGGCACAAGTTTGTTCGACGCAACTGGCACAAGTTTGTTTGACGCAACTGGCACAAGGTTGTTCTACGCAACTGGCACAGGTTTGTTCTACGCAACTGGCAAAAGTTGGTTAGACGCAACTGGCACAAGTTTGTTCGACGCAACTGGCACGAGTTTTTTCGACTCAATTGGCACAAGTTTGTTTGACGCAACTGGAACAAGTTTGTTTGACGCAACTGGAACAAGTTTGTTTGACGCAACTGGCATAAGTTTGTTTGACGCAACTGGCACAAGTTTGTTCGCCGTAACTGGCACAAGTTTGTTCGACGCAACTGGCACAAGTTTGTTTGACGGAAATGGCACAAGTTTGTTCTACATAACTGGCACAAGTTTGTTCTATGCAACTGGCACAAGTTTGTTCTACGCAACTGGCACAAGTTTGTTCTACGCATCCGGCACAAGTTTGTTCTATGCAACTGGCACTAGTTTGTTCTACGCAACTGGCACAAGTTTGTTTGACGCAACTGGCACAAATTTGTTCTACCCAACTGACACAAGTTTGTTCGACGCAACTGGCACAAGTTTGTTCTACGCAACTGACACAAGTTTGTTTGACAAAATTGGCAGAAGTTTGTTCAACGCAACTGGCACAAGATTGTTCGACGCAACTGGTGCAAGTTTTTTTGACGCAACTGGCACAAGTTTGTTCGACGCAACTGGCAAAAGTTTGTTCGATGCAACTGGCACAAGTTTGTTTAACGCAACTGGCACAAGTTTCTTTGACGCAACTGGCAGAAGTTTGTTTGACGCAACTGGCACAAGGTTCTTCTACGCAACTGGCACAAGTTTGTTTTACGCAACTGGCACAAGTTTGTTTGACGCAACTGGAACAAGTTTGTTTGCGCAACTGGCACAAGTTTGTTTGACGCAACTGGCACAAGTTTGTTTGACGCAACTGGCACAAGTTTATTTGACGCAACTGGCACAAGTTTTCTCGTCGAAACTGGCACAAGTTTGTTGGCCGTAACTGGCACAAGTTTGTTCGACGCAACTGGCACAAGTTTGTTTGACGCAAATGGCACAAGTTTGTTCTACATAACTGGCACAAGTTTGTTCTATGCAACTGGCACAAGTTTGTTCTACGCAATTGGCACAAGTTTGTTCTACGCATCTAGCACAAGTTTGTTCTATGCAACTGGCACTAGTTTGTTCTACGCAACTGGCACAAGTTTGTTCTATGCAACTGGCACAAGTTTGTTCTACACAACTGGCACAAGTTTGTTCTACGCATCTGGCACAAGTTTGTTCTATGCAACTGGCACTAGTTTGTTCTACGCAACTGGGACATGTTTGTTTGACGCAACTGGCACAAGTTTGTTCTACCCAACTGACATAAGTTTGTTCGACGCAACTGGCACAAGTTTGTTCTACGCAACTGACACAAGTTTCTTTGACACAACTGGCAGAAGTTTGTTCAACGCAACTGGCACAAGTTTGTTTGACGTAACTGGCGCAAGTTTGTTCGACGCAACTGTCACAAGTTTGTTCGACGCAACTGGCAAAAGTTTGTTCGATGCAACTGGCACAAGTTTGTTTAACGCAACTGGCACAAGTTTGTTCGACACAACTGGCACAAGTTTGTTTGACTCAACTGGCACAAGTGTGTTCGACGCAACTGGCAAAAGTTTGTTTGACGCAACTGGCACAAGTTCGTTTGACGCAACTGGCACAAGGTTCTTCTACGCAACTGGCACAAGTTTGTTTGACGCAACTAGCACAAGTTTGTTCGATGCAACTGGCACAAGTTTGTTTAACGCAACTGGCACAAGTTTGTTTGACGCAACTGGCACAAGTTTGTTTGACTCAACTGGCACAAGGTTCTTCTACGCAACTGGCACAAGTTTGTTCTACGCAACTGGCACAAGTTTGTTTGACGCAACTTTCACAAGTTTGTTCGACGCAACTGGCACAAGTTTGTTAGACGCAACTGGCACAACTTTATTCGACGTAACAGGCACAAGTTTTTTCGACTCAATTGGTACAAGTTTAATGATGCAACTGGCACAAGTTTGTTTGACGCAAGAGGCACAAGTTTGTTTGACGCAACTGGCACAAGTTTGTTTGACGCAAATGGCACAATTTTTTTTTTACGCGACTGGCACAAGTTTTCTCGAAGCAACTGCCACAAGTTTGTTTGCCATATCTGGCACAAGTTTGTTCGACGCAACTGGCACAAGTTTGTTTGACGCAACTGGCACAAGTTTGTTAGACGCAACTGGCACAAGTTTGTTCAACGCAACTGGCAAAAGTTTTTTCGAATCAATTGGCACAAGTTTGTTTGACGCAACTAGCACAAGTTTGTTTGACGCAACTGGCACAAGTTTGTTTGACGCAACTGGCACAAGTTTGTTTGACGCAACTGGCACAAGTTTATTTGACGCAACTGGCACAACTTTTCTCGACGCAACTGGCACAAGTTGGTTTGCCGTAACTGGCACAAGTTTGTTTGACGTAACTGGCACAAGTTTATTTGACGCAACTGGCACAAGTTTTCTCGACGCAAGTGGCACAAGTTTGTTCGCCGTAACTGGCACAACTTTGTTCGACGCAACTGGCACAAGTTTGTTCGACGTAACTGGCACAAGTTTGTTTGACGCAACTGGCACAAGTTTCTTCGACGCAACTGGCACAAGTTTGTTCGACGCAACTGGCACAAGTTTGTTCGCAATATCTGGCACAAGTTTGTTCAACTCAACTTTCACAAGTTTGTTCGACGCAAATGGCACAAGTTTGTTTGACGCAACTGGCACAAGTTTCTTCGACGCAACTGGCACAAGTTTCTTCGACGCAACTGGCATAAGTTTGTTTGACGCAACTGGCACAAGTTTGTTCTACGCAACTGGGACAAGTTAGTTCTATGCAACTGGCACTAGTTTGTTCTTTGCAACTGGCATAAGTTTGTTTGACACAACTGGTACAAGTTTGTTCTACGCAACTGGCACAAGTTTGTTCGACACAACTGGCACAAGTTTGTTCTACGCAACTCTTACTAGTTTGTTGTACACAACTGGCACAGGTTTGTTTGACACAACTGGCACAAGTTTGTTCTACGCAAATGGCAAATGTTTGTTCTATGCAACTGACACAAATTTGTTTGACACAACTGGCAGAAGTTTGTTCAACGCAACTGGCACAAGTTTGTTTGACGTAACTGGCGCAAGTTTGTTCGACACAACTGGCACAAGTTTGTTCGACGCAACTAGCAAAAGTTTGTTCGATGCAACTGGCACAAGTTTGTTTAACGCAACTGGCACAAGTTTGTTCTACCCAACTGGCACAAGTTTTTTTACTCAACTGGCACAAGTTTGTTTGACGCAACTGGCAAAAGTTTGTTTGACGCAACTGGCACAAGTTCGTTTGACGCAACTGGCACAAGGTTCTTCTACGCAACTGGCACAAGTTTGTTTGACGCAACTGGCACAAGTTTGTTCTACGCAACTGGCACAAGTTTGTTTGATGCAACTGGCACAAGTTTGTTTGACGCAACTGGCACAAGTTTTTTTTGACGCAACTGGCACAAGTTTGTTAGACGCAACTGGCACAAGTTTGTTCGACGTAACAGGCACAAGTTTTTTCGACTCAATTGGTACAAGTTTGTTTGACGCAACTGGCACAAGTTTGTTTGACGCAAGAGGCACAAGTTTGTTTGACGCAACTGGCACAAGTTTGTTTGACGCAACTGGCACAAGTTTTTTTTTACACAACTGGCACAAGTTTTCTCAAAGCAACTGGCACAAGTTTGTTCGCCCTATCTGGCACAAGTTTGTTTGACGCAACTGGCACACGTTTGTTTGACGCAACTGGCACAAGTTTGTTAGACGCAACTGGCACAAGTTTGTTCAACGCAACGGGCACAAGTTTTTTCGAATCAATTGGCACAAGTTTGTTTGATGCAACTGGCACAAGTTTGTTGACGCAACTGGCACAAGTTTGTTTGACGCAACTGGCACAAGTTTGTTTGACGCAACTGGCACAAGTTTATTTGATGCAACTGGCACAAGTTTTCTCGCCGCAAGTGGCACAAGTTTGTTCGCCGTAACTGTCACAAGTTTGTTCGACGCAACTGGCACAAGTTTGTTCGACGCAACTGGCACAAGTTTGTTTGACGCAACTGGCACAAGTTTCTTCGACGCAACTGGCACAAGTTTGTTCGACGCAACTGGCACAAGTTTGTGTGATGCAATTGGCACAAGTTTGTTCTACTCAACTGGCACAATTTGTTCTATGCAACTGGCACTAGTTTGTTTTACGCAACTGGCATAAGTTTGTTTGGCGCAACTGGCACAAGTTTGTTCTACCAACTAGCAGAAGTTTGTTCGACTCAACTGGCACAAGGTTGTTCTACGCAACTGGCACAAGTTTGTTCTATGCAACTGGCACAAGTTTGTTTGACGCAACTGGCACAAGTTTGTTCGACGCAACTGGCACAAGTTTGTTGGATGCCACTGGCACAAGTTTGTTTGACGAAACTGGCACAAGTTTTTTTGACGCAACTGGCACAAGTTTGTTAGACACAACTGGCACAAGTTTGTTCGACGCAACTGGCACAAGTTTTTTCGACTCAAGTGGCACAAGTTTGTTTGACGCAACTAGAACAAGTTTGTTTGACGCAACTGGCACAAGTTTGTTTGACGCAACTGGCACAAGTTTGTTTGCCGCAACTGGCACAAGTTTATTTGACGCAACTGGCACAAGTTTTCTCGACGAAACTGGCGCAAGTTTCTTCGCCGTAACTGACACAAGTTTGTTCGACGCAACTGGCACAAGTTTGTTCGACGCAACTGGCAAAAGTTTGTTCTACATAACTGGCACAAGTTTGTTCTATGCAACTGGCACAAGTTTGTTCTTCGCAACTGACACAAGTTTGTTCTACGCATCTGGCACAAGTTTGTTCTATGCAACTGGCACAAGTTTGTTTGACGCAACTGGCACAAGTTTGTTCTACCCAACTGACACAAGTTTGTTCGACGCAACTGGCACAAGTTGGTTCTACGCAACTGACACAAGTTTGTTTGACACAACTGGCAGAAGTTTGTTCAACGCAACTGGCACAAGTTTGTTCGACGCAACTGGGAAAAGTTTGTTCGATGCAACTGGCACAAGTTTGTTTAACACAACTGGCACAAGTTTGTTAGACCCAACTGGCACAAGTTTGTTTGACTCAACTGGCACAAGTTTGTTCGACGCAACTGGCACAAGTTTGTTTGACGCAACTGGCACAAGTTCGTTTGAGGCAACTGGCACAAGGTTCTTGTACGCAAGTGGCACAAGTTTGTTTGACGCAACTGGCACAAGTTTGTTCTACGCAACAGGCACAAGTTTGTTTGACGCAACTGGCACAATTTTGGTTGACGCAACTGGCACAAGTTTGTTAGACGCAACTGGCACAAGTTTGTTCGACGTAACAGACACAAGTTTTTTCGACTCAAGTGGTACAAGTTTCTTTGACGCAACTGGCACAAGTTTGTTTGAGGCAAGAGGCACAAGTTTGTTTGACGCAACTGGCACAAGTTTGTTTGACGCAACTGGCACAAGTTTTTTTTTTATGCAACTGGCACAAGTTTGTTTGACGCAAGAGGCACAAGTTTGTTTGACGCAACTGGCACAAGTTTGTTCGACGCAACTGGCACAAGTTTGTTTGACGCAAGAGGCACAAGTTTGTTTGACGCAACTGGCACAAGTTTGTTCGACGCAACTGGCACAAGTTTGTTCAACACAAATGGCACAAGTTTGTTTGACGCAACTGTCACAAGTTTCTTCGACGCAACTGGCACAAGTTTCTTCGACGCAACTGGCACAAGTTTGTTTGACGCAACTGGCACAAGTTTGTTCTACGCAACTGGGACAAGTTTGTTCTATGCAACTGGCACTAGTTTGTTCTATGCAACTGATATAAGTTTGTTTGACGCAACTGGTACAAGTTTGTTCTACGCAACAGGCACAAGTTTGTTCGACACAACTGGCACAAGTTTGTTCTACGCAACTCTTACTAGTTTGTTGTACACAACTGGCACAGGTTTGTTTGACACAACTGGCACAAGTTTGTTCTACGCAACTCTTACTAGTTTGTTGTACACAACTGGCACAGGTTTGTTTGACACAACTGGCACAAGTTTGTTCTACGCAAATGGCAAATGTTTGTTCTATGCATGTGGCACAAGTTTGTTCTATGCAACTGGCACTAGTGTGTTCTACGCAACTGGCACAAATTTGTTTGACACAACTGGCACATGTTTGTTCTACCCAACTGGCACAAGTTTGTTCGACGCAACTGGCACAAGTTTGTTTGATGCAACTGGCACAAGTTTGTTTGACACAACTAGCACAAGTTTGTTCTAAGCAACTGGCACAAGTTTGTTCGACAGAACTGGCGCAAGTTTGTTCGACGCAACTGGCACAAGTTTGTTTGACGCAACTGGCATAAGTTTGTTCAACGCAACTGGAACAAGTTTGTTTAACGTAACTGGCACAAGTTTGTTCGAACCAACTGGCACAAGTTTGTTTGACACAACAGGCACAAGTTTGTTCAACGCAACTGGAACAAGTTTGTTTAACGTAACTGGCACAAGTTTGTTCGAACCAACTGGCACAAGTTTGTTTGACACAACTGGCACAAGTTTGTTTGACGCAACTGGCACAAGGTTGTTCTACGCAACATGTACAAGCTTGTTCTACGCAACTGGCACAAGATTGTTTGACGCAACTGGCACAAGTTTGTTCTATGCGACTGGCACTAGTGTGTTCGATGCAACTGGCACAAGTTTGTTCGACGCAACTGGCACAAGTTTGTTTGACGCAACTGGCACAAGTTTCTTAGACGCAACTGGCACAAGTTTGTTCAACGCAACTGGCACAAGTTTTTTTTAATCAATTGTCACAAGTTTGTTTGACGCAACTGGCACAAGTTTGTTTGACGCAACTGGCACAAGTTTGTCTGACGCAAGAGGCACAAGTTTGTTTGACGCAACTGGCACAAGTTTATTTGACGCAACTGGCACAACTTTTCTCGACGCAACTGGCACAAGTTTGTTCGCCGTAACTGGCACAAGTTTGTTTGACGCAACTGGCACAAGTTTATTTGACGCAACTGGCACAAGTTTTCTCGACGCAAGTGGCACAAGTTGGTTCGCCGTAACTGGCACAAGTTTGTTCGACGCAACTGGCACAAGTTTGTTCGATGCAACTGGCACAAGTTTGTGTGACGCAACTGGCACAAATTTCTTCGATGCAACTGGCACAAGTTTGTTCGACGAACTGGCACAAGTTTGTTTGACGCAATTGGCACAAGTTTGTTCTACTCAACTGGAACAAGTTTGTTCTATGCAACTGGCACTAGTTTGTTTTACGCAACTGGCATAAGTTTGTTTGATGCAACTGGCACAAGTTTGTTCTACAAACTAGCACAAGTTTGTTCGACGCAATTGGCACAAGGTTGTTCTACGCAACTGGCACAAGTTTGTTCTACGCAACTGGCACAAGTTTGTTTGACGCAACTGGCACAATTTTGTTCTACGCAACTGGCACAAGTTTGTTGGATGCCACTGACACAAGTTTGTTCGACGAAACTTCCCCAAGTTTTTTTGACGCAACTGGCACAAGTTTGTTAGACGCAACTGGCACAAGTTTGTTCGACGCAACTGGCACAAGTTTTTTCGACTCAATTGGCACAAGTTTGTTTGACGCAACTGGAACAAGTTTGTTTGACGTAACTGGAACAAGTTTGTTTGACGCAACTGGCACAAGTTTGTTTGACGCAACTGCCACAAGTTTGTTTGACACAACTGGCACAAGTTTATTTGACGCAACTGGCACAAGTTTTTTCAACGAAACTGGCACAAGTTTGTTCGGCGTAACTGGCACAAGTTTGTTCGACGCAACTGGCACAAGTTTGTTTGACACAAATGGCACAAGTTTGTTCTACATAACTGGCACAAGTTTGTTCTATGCAACTGGCACAAGTTTGTTCTACGCAACTGGCACAAGTTTGTTCTATGCATCCGGCACAAGTTTGTTCTATGCAACTGGCACTAGTTTGTTCTACACAACTGGCACAAGCTTGTTTGACGCAACTGGCACAAATTTGTTCTACCCAACTGACACAAGTTTGTTCGACGCAACTGGCACAAGTTTGTTCTATGCAACTGACACAAGTTTGTTTGACACAATTAGCAGAAGTTTGTTCAACGCAACTGGCACAAGTTTGTTCGACGCAACTGGCGCAAGTTTTTTCGACGCAACTGGCACAAGTTTGTTCGACGCAACTGGCAAAAGTTTGTTCGATGCAACTGGCACAAGTTTGTTTAACGCAACTGGCACAAGTTTGACGCAAGAGGCACAAGTTTGTTTGACGCAACTGACACAAGTTTGTTCACCGCAACTGGCACAAGTTTTTTCGAATCAATTGGCACAAGTTTGTTTGACGCCACTGGCACAAGTTTTTTTGACGCAACTGGCACAAGTTTGTTTGACGCAACTGGCACAAGTTTGTTCGACGCAACTGGCACAAGTTTATTTGACGCAACTGGCACAACTTTTCTCGACGCAACTGGCACAAGTTTGTTCGACGTAACTGGCACAAGTTTGTTTGACGCAACTGTCACAAGTTTATTTGACGCAACTGGCACAAGTTTTCTCGACGCAAGTGGCACAAGTTGGTTCGCCGTAACTGGCACAAGTTTGTTCGACGCAACTGGCACAAGTTTGTTCGACGCAACTGGCACAAGTTTGTGTGACGCAACTGGCACAAATTTCTTCGATGCAACTGGCACAAGTTTGTTCGACAAACTGGCACAAGTTTGTTTGACTGAATTGGCACAAGTTTGTTCTACTCAACTGGAACAAGTTTGTTCTATGCAACTGGCACTAGTTTGTTTTACGCAACTGGCATAAGTTTGTTTGACGCAACTGGCACAAGTTTGTTCTACAAACTAGCACAAGTTTGTTCGACGCAACTGGCACAAGGTTCTTCTACGCAACTGGCACAAGTTTGTTCTACGCAACTGGCATAAGTTTGTTTGACGCAACTGGCACAAGTTTGTTCTACGCAACTGGCACAAGTTTGTTGGATGCCACTGACACAAGTTTGTTCGACGAAACTGGCCCAAGTTTTTATGACGCAACTGGCAGAAGTTTGTTAGACGCAACTGGCACAAGTTTGTTCGATGCAACTGGCACAAGTTTTTTCGACTCAATTGGCACAAGTTTGTTTGATGCAACTGGAACAAGTTTCTTTGACGCAACTGGAACAAGTTTGTTTGACGCAACTGGCACAAGTTTGTTTGTCGCAACTGGCACAAGTTTGTTTGACGCAACTGGCACAAGTTTATTTGACGCAACTGGCACAAGTTTTCTCGACGAAACTGGCACAAGTTTGTTCGCCGTAACTGGCACAAGTTTGTTCGACGCAATTGGCACAAGTTTGTTTGACGCAAATGGCACAAGTTTGTTCTACATAACTGGCACAAGTTTGTTCTATGCAACTGGCACAAGTTTGTTCTACGCAACTGGCACAAGTTTGTTCTACGCATCTGGCACAAGTTTGTTCTATGCAACTGGCCCTAGTTTGTTCTACGCAATTGGCACAAGTTTGTTTGACGCAACTGGCACAAATTTGTTCTACCCAACTGACACAAGTTTGTTCGACGCAACTGGCACAAGTTTGTTCAATGCAACTGGCACAAGTTTGTTTGACGTAAATGCCGCAAGTTTGTTTGACGCAACTGGCACAAGTTTGTTCGACGCAACTGGCAAAAGTTTGTTCGATGCAACTGGCACAAGTTTGTTTAACGCAACTGGCACAAGTTTGTTCGACCCAACTGGCACAAGTTCGTTTGATGCAACTGGCACAAGGTTCTTCTACGCAACTGGCACAAGTTTGTTTGACGCAACTGGCACAAGTTTGTTTGACGCAACTGGCACAAGTTTGTTTGACGCAACTGGCACAAGTTTGTTTGACGCAACTGGCAAAAGTTTTTTTTGATGCAATTGGCACAAGTTTTAGACGCAACTGGCACAAGTTTGTTCGACGCAACTGGCGCAAGTTTTTTCGACGCAACTGGCACAAGTTTGTTCGACGCAACTGGCAAAAGTTTGTTCGATGCAACTGGCACAAGTTTGTTTAACGAAACTGGCACAAGTTTGTTTGACGCAACTGGCAGAAGTTTGTTTGACGCAACTGGCACAAGTTTTTTTGACGCAACTGGCACTAGTTTGTTCGACGCAAGTGGCACAAGTTTGTTTGACGCAACTGGCACAAGGTTGTTCTACGCAACTGGCACAGGTTTGTTCTACGCAACTGGCAAAAGTTTGTTAGATGCAACTGGCACAAGTTTGTTCGACGCAACTGGCACAAGTTTTTTCGACTCAATTGGCACAAGTTTGTTTGACGCAACTGGAACAAGTTTGTTTGACGCAACTGGAACAAGTTTGTTTGACGCAACTGGCACAAGTTTGTTTGACGCAACTGGCACAAGTTTGTTTGACGCAACTGGCACAAGTTTATTTGACACAACTGGCACAAGTTTTTTCGACGAAACTGGCACAAGTTTGTTTGCCATAACTGGCACAAGTTTGTTCGACGTAACTGGCACAAGTTTGTTTGACGCAAATGGCACAAGTTTGTTCTACATAACTGGCACAAGTTTGTTCTATGCAACTGCCACAAGTTTGTTCTACGCAACTGGCACAAGTTTGTTCTACGCATCTGGCACAAGTTTGTTCTATGCAACTGGCACTAGTTTGTTCTACGCAACTGGCACAAGTTTGTTTGACGCAACTGGCACAAATTTGTTCTACCCAACTGACACAAGTTTGTTCGACGCAACTGGCACAAGTTTGTTCTACGCAACTGACACAAGTTTGTTTGACACAATTGGCAGAAGTTTGTTCAACGCAACTGGCACAAATTTGTTCGACGCAACTGGTGCAAGTTTTTTCGATGCAACTGGCACAAGTTTGTTCGACGCAACTGGCAAAAGTTTGATCGATGCAACTGGCACAAGTTTGTTTAACGCAACTGGCACAATTTTCTTTGACGCAACTGGCAGAAGTTTGTTTGACGCAACTGGCACAAGGTTCTTCTACGCAACTGGCACAAGTTTGTTCTATGCAACTGGCACAAGTTTGTTTGACGCAACTGGCACAAGTTTGTTCGACACAACTGGCACAAGTTTGTTAGACGCAAGTGGCACAAGTTTGTTTGACGTAACTGGCACATGTTTTTTCGACTCAATTGGTACAAGTTTGTTTGATGCAACTGGCACAAGTTTGTTTGACGCAAGAGGCACAAGTTTGTTTGATGCAACTGACACAAGTTTGTTTGACGCAACTGGCACAAGTTTTTTTTTACGCGACTGGCACAAGTTTTCTCGAATCAACTGGCACAAGTTTGTTTGCCATATCTGGCACAAGTTTGTTCGACGCAACTGGCACAAGTTTGTTTGACGCAACTGGCACAAGTTTGTTAGACGCAACTGGCACAAGTTTGTTCAACGCAACTGGCACAAGTTTATTCGAATCAATTGCCACAGGTTTGTTTGACGCAACTGGCACAAGTTTGTTTGACGCAACTGGCACAAGTTTGTTTGACACAACTGGCACAAGTTTATTTGACGCAACTGGCACAACTTTTCTCGACGCAACTGGCACAAGTCTGTTCGCCGTAACTGGCACAAGTTTGTTTGACGCAACTGGCACAAGTTTATTTGACGCAACTGGCACAAGTTTTCTCGATGCAAGTGGCACAAGTTGGTTCGCCGTAACTGGCACAAATTTGTTCGACGCAACTGGCATAAGTTTGTTCGACGCAACTGGCACAAGTTTGTGTGACGCAACTGGCACAAATTTCTTCGATGCAACTGGCACAAGTTTGTTCGACGTACTGGCACAAGTTTGTTTGACGCAATTGGCACAAGTTTGTTCTACTCAACTGGAACAAGTTTGTTCTATGCAACTGGCACTAGTTTTTTTTACGCAACTGGCATAAGTTTGTTTGACGCAACTGGCACAAGTTTGTTCTACAAACTAGCACAAGTTTGTTCGACGCAACTGGCACAAGGTTGTTCTACGCAACTGGCACAAGTTTGTTCTACGCAACTGGCACAAGTTTGTTTGACGCAACTGGCACAAGTTTGTTCTACGCAACTGGCACAAGTTTGTTGGATGCCACTGACACAAGTTTGTTCGACGAAACTGGCCCAAGTTTTTTTGACGCAACTGGCACAAGTTTGTTAGACGCAACTGGCACAAGTTTGTTCGACGCAACTGGCACAAGTTTTTTCGACTCAATTGGCACAAGTTTGTTTGACGCAACTGGAACAAGTTTGTTTGACGCAACTGGACAAGTTTGTTTGACGCAACTGGCACAAGTTTTTTTTTACGCAACTGGCACAAGTTTGTTTGACGCAACTGGCACAAGTTTATTTGACGCAACTGGCACAAGTTTTCTCGTCGAAACTGGCACAAGTTTGTTCGCCGTAACTGGCACAAGTTTGTTCGACGCAACTGGCACAAGTTTGTTTGACGCAAATGGCACAAGTTTGTTCTATATAACAGGCACAAGTTTGTTCTATGCAACTGGCACAAGTTTGTTCTACGCAACTGGCACAAGTTTGTTCTACGCATCTGGCACAAGTTTGTTCTATGCAACTGGCACTAGTTTGTTCTACGCAACTGGCACAAGTTTGTTCTATGCAACTGGCACAAGTTTGTTCTACGCAACTGGCACAAGTTTGTTCTACGCATCTGGCACAAGTTTGTTCTATGCAACTGGCACTAGTTTGTTCTACGCAACTGGGACATGTTTGTTTGACGCAACTGGCACAAGTTTGTTCTACCCAACTGACATAAGTTTGTTCGACGCAACTGGCACAAGTTTGTTCTACGCAACTGACACAAGTTTGTTTGACACAACTGGCAGAAGTTTGTTCACCGCAACTGGCACAAGTTTGTTTGACGTAACTGGCGCAAGTTTGTTCGACGCAACTGTCACAAGTTTGTTCGACGCAACTGGCAAAAGTTTGTTCGATGCAACTGGCACAAGTTTGTTTAACGCAACTGGCACAAGTTTGTTCGACCCAACTGGCACAAGTTTGTTTGACTCAAGTGGCACAAGTGTGTTCGACGCAACTGGCAAAAGTTTGTTTGACGCAACTGGCACAAGTTCGTTTGACGCAACTGGCACAAGGTTTTTCTACGCAACTGGCACAAGTTTGTTTGACGCAACTGGCACAAGTTTGTTCGATGCAACTGGCACAAGTTTGTTTAACGCAACTGGCACAAGTTTGTTTGACGCAACTGGCACAAGTTTGTTTGACTCCACTGGCACAAGGTTCTTCTACGCAACTGGCACAAGTTTGTTCTACGCAACTGGCACAAGTTTGTTTGACGCAACTGGCACAAGTTTGTTCGACGCAACTGGCACAAGTTTGTTAGACGCAACTGGCACAACTTTATTCGACGTAACAGGCACAAGTTTTTTGGACTCTATTGGAACAAGTTTAATGATGCAACTGGCACAAGTTTGTTTGACGCAAGAGGCACAAGTTTGTTTGACGCAACTGGCACAAGTTTGTTTGGCGCAAATGGCACAAGTTTTTTTTTACGCGACTGGCACAAGTTTTCTCGAAGCAACTGGCACAAGTTTGTTTGCCATATCTGGCACAAGTTTGTTCGACGCAACTGGCACAAGTTTGTTTGACGCAAATGGCACAAGTTTGTTCTACATAACTGGCACAAGTTTGTTCTATGCAACTGGCACAAGTTTGTTCTACGCAACTGGAACAAGTTTGTTCTACGCATCTGGCACAAGTTTGTTCTATGCAACTGGCACAAGTTTGTTCTACGCATCTGGCACAAGTTTGTTCTACGCATCTGGCACAAGTTTGTTCTACGCAACTGGCACAAGTTTGTTTGACGCAACTGGCACAAATTTGTTCTACCCAACTGACACAAGTTTGTTCGACGCAACTGGCACAAGTTTGTTCAATGCAACTGGCACAAGTTTGTTTGTCGTAACTGGCGCAAGTTTGTTCGACGCAACTGGCACAAGTTTGTTCGACGCAACTGGCAAAAGTTTGTTCAATGCAACTGGCACAAGTTTGTTTAACGCAACTGGCACAAGTTTGTTCGACCCAACTGGCACAAGTTTGTTGGACTCAACTGGCACAAGTTTGTTTGACGCAACTGGCAAAAGTTTGTTTGACGCAACTGGCACAAGTTCATTTGATGCAACTGGCACAAGGTTCTTCTACGCAACTGGCACAAGTTTGTTTGACGCAACTGGCACAAGTTTGTTTGACGCAACTGGCACAAGTTTGTTTGACCCAACTGGCAAAAGTTTTTTTTTATGCAACTGGCACAAGTTTGTTAGACGCAACTGGCACAAGTTTGTTCGACGCAACTGGCGCAAGTTTTTTCGACGCAACTGGCACAAGTTTGTTCGACGCAACTGGCAAAAGGTTGTTCGATGCAACTGGCACAAGTTTGTTTAACGCAACTGGCACAAGTTTGTTTGACGCAACTGGCAGAAGTTTGTTTGACGCAACTGGCACAAGGTTCTTCTACGCAACTGGCACAAGTTTGTCCTACGCAACTGGCACAAGTTTGTTTGACGCAACTGGCACAAGTTTGTTCGACGCAACTGGCACAAGTTTGTTTTACGCAACTGGCACAAGGTTGTTCTACGCAACTGGCACAGGTTTGTTCTACGCAACTGGCAAAAGTTGGTTAGACGCAACTGGCACAAGTTTGTTCGACGCAACTGGCACGAGTTTTTTCGACTCAATTGGCACAAGTTTGTTTGACGCAACTGGAACAAGTTTGTTTGACGCAACTGGAACAAGTTTGTTTGACGCAACTGGCACAAGTTTGTTTGACGCAACTGGCACAAGTTTGTTTGCCGTAACTGGCACAAGTTTGTTCGACGCAACTGGCACAAGTTTGTTTGACGGAAATGGCACAAGTTTGTTCTACATAACTGGCACAAGTTTGTTCTATGCAACTGGCACAAGTTTGTTCTACGCAACTGGCACAAGTTTGTTCTACGCATCCGGCACAAGTTTGTTCTATGCAACTGGCACTAGTTTGTTCTACCCAACTGACACAAGTTTGTTCGACGCAACTGGCACAAGTTTGTTCTACGCAACTGACACAAGTTTGTTTGACAAAATTGGCAGAAGTTTGTTCAACGCAACTGGCACAAGATTGTTCGACGCAACTGGTGCAAGTTTTTTTGACGCAACTGGCACAAGTTTGTTCGACGCAACTGGCAAAAGTTTGTTCGATGCAACTGGCACAAGTTTGTTTAACGCAACTGGCACAAGTTTCTTTGACGCAACTGGCAGAAGTTTGTTTGATGCAACTGGCACAAGGTTCTTCTACGCAACTGGCACAAGTTTGTTTTACGCAACTGGCACAAGTTTGTTTGACGCAACTGGCACAAGTTTGTTCGACACAACTGGCACAAGTTTGTTAGACGCAACTGGCACAAGTTTGTTCGACGTAACAGGCACAAGTTTTTTCGACTCAATTGGTACAAGTTTGTTTGATGCAACTGGCACAAGTTTGTTTGACGCAAGAGGCACAAGTTTGTTTAACGCAACTGACACAAGTTTGTTTGACGCAACTGGCACAAGTTTTTTTTTACGCGACTGGCACAAGTTTTCTCGAAGCAACTGGCACAAGTTTGTTTGCCATATCTGGCACAAGTTTGTTCGACGCAACTGGCACAAGTTTGTTTGACGCAACTGGCACAAGTTTGTTAGACGCAACTGGCACAAGTTTGTTCAACGCAACTGGCACAAGTTTATTCGAATCAATTGGCACAGGTTTGTTTGACGCAACTGGCACAAGTTTGTTCGCCGTAACTGGCACAAGTTTGTTTGACGCAACTGGCACAAGTTTATTTGACGCAACTGGCACAAGTTTTCTCAACGGAAGTGGCACAAGTTTGTTCGCCGTAACTGGCACAAGTTTGTTTGACGCAACTGGCACAAGTTTATTTGACGCAACTGGCACAAGTTTTCTCAACGGAAATGGCACAAGTTGGTTCGCCGTAACTGGCACAAGTTTGTTCGACGCAACTGGCACAAGTTTGTTCGACGCAACTGGCACAAGTTTGTGTGACGCAACTGGCACAAATTTCTTCGATGCAACTGGCACAAGTTTGTTCGAAGAACTGGCACAAGTTTGTTTGACGCAATTGGCACAAGTTTGTTCTAATCAACTGGAACAAGTTTGTTCTATGCAACTGGCACTAGTTTTTTTTACGCAACTGGCATAAGTTTGTTTGACGCAACTGGCACAAGTTTGTTCTACAAACTAGCACAAGTTTGTTCGACGCAACTGGCACAATGTTGTTCTACGCAACTGGCACAAGTTTGTTCTACGCAACTGGCACAAGTTTTTTTTTACGCAACTGGCACAAGTTTGTTTGACGCAAGAGGCACAATTTTGTTTGACGCAACTGGCAAAAGTTTGTTCAACGCAACTGGCACAAGTTTGTTCAACGCAAATGGCACAAGTTTGTTTGACGCAACTGTCACAAGTTTCTTCGACGCAACTGGCACAAGTTTCTTAGACGCAACTGGCACAAGTTTGTTTGACGCAACTGGCACAAGTTTATTCGACGCAACTGGCACAAGTTTGTTCTATGCAACTGGCACTAGTTTGTTCTATGCAACTGATATAAGTTTGTTTGACGCAACTGGTACAAGTTTATTCTACGCAACTGGCACAAGTTTGTTCGACACAACTGGCACAAGTTTTTTCTACGCAACTCTTACTAGTTTGTTGTACACAACTGGCACAGGTTTGTTTGACACAACTGGCACAAGTTTGTTCTACGCAACTCTTACTAGTTTGTTGTACACAACTGGCACAGGTTTGTTTGACACAACTGGCACAAGTTTGTTCTACGCAAAAGGCAAATGTTTGTTCTACGCATGTGGCACAAGTTTGTTCTATGCAACTGGCACTAGTGTGTTCTACGCAACTGGCACAAATTTGTTTGACACAACTGGCACATGTTTGTTCTACCCAACTGGCACAAGTTTGTTCGACGCAACTGGCACAAGTTTGTTTAACGCAACTGGCACAAGTTTGTTTGACACAACTGGCACAAGTTTGTTCTAAGCAACTGGCACAACTTTGTTCGACGGAACTGGCGCAAGTTTGTTCGACGCAACTGGCACAAGTTTGTTTGACGCAACTGGCACAAGTTTGTTCAACGCAACTGGAACAAGTTTGTTTAACGTAACTGACACAAGTTTGTTCGAACCAACTGGCACAAGTTTGTTTGACACAACTGGCACAAGTTTGTTCAACGCAACTGGAACAAGTTTGTTTAACGTAACTGGCACAAGTTTTTTCGAACCAACTGGCACAAGTTTGTTTGACACAACTGGCACAAGTTTGTTTGACGCAACTGGCGCAAGGTTGTTCTACGCAACATGTACAAGCTTGTTCTACGCAACTGGCACAAGTTTGTTTGACGCAACTGGCACAAGTTTGTTCTATGCAACTGGCACTAGTGTGTTCGATGCAACTGGCACAAGTTTGTTCGACGCAACTGGCACAAGTTTGTTTGACGCAACTGGCACAAGTTTCTTAGACGCAACTGGCACAAGTTTGTTCAACGCAACTGGCACAAGTTTTTTTTAATCAATTGGCACATGTTTGTTTGACGCAACTGGCACAAGTTTGTTTGACGCAACTGGCACAAGTTTGTCTGACGCAAGAGGCACAAGTTTGTTTGACGCAACTGGCACAAGTTTATTTGACGCAACTGGCACAACTTTTCTCAACGCAACTGGCACAAGTTTGTTCGCCGTAACTGGCACAAGTTTGTTTGACGCAACTGGCACAAGTTTATTTGACGCAACTGGCACAAGTTTTCTCGACGCAAGTGGCACAAGTTGGTTCGCCGTAACTGGCACAAGTTTGTTCGACACAACTGGCACAAGTTTGTTCGATGCAACTGGCACAAGTTTGTGTGACGCAACTGGCACAAATTTCTTCGATGCAACTGGCACAAGTTTGTTCGACGAACTGGCACAAGTTTGTTTGACGCAATTGGCACAAGTTTGTTCTACTCAACTGGAACAAGTTTGTTCTATGCAACTGGCACTAGTTTGTTTTACGCAACTGGCATAAGTTTGTTTGATGCAACTGGCACAAGTTTGTTCTACAAACTAGCACAAGTTTGTTCGACGCAACTGGCACAAGGTTGTTCTACGCAACTGGCACAAGTTTGTTCTACGCAACTGGCACAAGTTTGTTTGACGCAACTGCCACAAGTTTGTTCTACGCAACTGGCACAAGTTTGATGGATGCCACTGACACAAGTTTGTTCGACGAAACTGGCCCAAGTTTTTTTGACGCAACTGGCACAAGTTTGTTAGACGCAACTGGCACAAGTTTGTTCGACGCAACTGGCACAAGTTTTTTCGACTCAATTGGCACAAGTTTGTTTGACGCAACTGGCACAAGTTTGTTTGACGCAACTGGAACAAGTTTGTTTGACGCAACTGGCACAAGTTTGTTTGACACAACTGGCACAAGTTTGTTTGACGCAACTGGCACAAGTTTATTTGACGCAACTGGCACAAGTTTTTTCAATGAAACTGGCACAAGTTTGTTCGCCGTAACTGGCACAAGTTTGTTCGACGCAACTGGCACAAGTTTGTTTGACACAAATGGCACAAGTTTGTTCTACATAACTGGCACAAGGTTGTTCTATGCAACTGGCACAAGTTTGTTCTACGCAACTGGCACAAGTTTGTTCTACGCATCCGGCACAAGTTTGTTCTATGCAACTGGCACTAGTTTGTTCTACGTAACTGGCACAAGTTTGTTTGACGCAACTGGCACAAATTTGTTCTACCCAACTGACACAAGTTTGTTCGACGCAACTGGCACAAGTTTGTTCTACGCAACTGACACAAGTTTGTTTGACACAATTGGCAGAAGTTTGTTCAACGCAACTGGCACAAGTTTGTTCGACGCAACTGGCGCAAGTTTTTTCGCCGCAACTGGCACAAGTTTGTTCGACGCAACTGGCAAAAGTTTGTTCGATGCAATTGGCACAAGTTTGTTTAACGCAACTGGCACAAGTTTGTTTGACGCAAGAGGCACAAGTTTGTTTGACGGAATTGGCACAAGTTTGTTCAACGCAACTGGCACAAGTTTTTTCGAATCAATTGGCACAAGTTTGTTTGACGCAACTGGCACAAGTTTGTTTGACACAACTGGCACAAGTTTGTTCGACGCAACTGACACAAGTTTATTTGACGCAACTGGCACAACTTTTCTCGACGCAACTGGCACAAGTTTGTTCGCCGTAACTGGCACAAGTTTGTTTGACGCAACTGTCACAAGTTTATTTGACGCAACTGGCACAAGTTTTCTCGACGCAAGTGGCACAAGTTGGTTCGCCGTAACTGGCACAAGTTTGTTCGACGCAACTGGCACAAGTTTGTTCGACGCAACTGGCACAAGTTTTTGTGAAGCAACTGGCACAAATTTCTTCGATGCAATTGGCACAAGTTTGTTCAACGAATTGGCACAAGTTTGTTTGACGCAATTGGCACAAGTTTGTTCTACTCAACTGGAACAAGTTTGTTCTATGCAACTGGCACTAGTTTGTTTTACGCAACTGGCATAAGTTTGTTTGACGCAACTGGCACAAGTTTGTTCTACAAACTAGCATAAGTTTGTTCGACGCAACTGGCACAAGGTTCTTCTACGCAACTGGCACAAGTTTGTTCTACGCAACTGGCATAAGTTTGTTTGACGCAACTGGCACAAGTTTGTTCTACGCAATTGGCACAAGTTTGTTGGATGCCACTGACACAAGTTTGTTCGACGAAACTGGCCCAAGTTTTTATGACGCAACTGGCACAAGTTTGTTAGACGCAACTGGCACAAGTTTGTTCGGTGCAACTGGCACAAGTTTTTTCGACTCAATTGGCACAAGTTTGTTTGACGCAACTGGAACAAGTTTGTTTGACGCAACTGGAACAAGTTTGTTTGACGCAACTGGCACAAGTTTGTTTGACGCAATTGGCACAAGTTTGTTTGACGCAACTGGCACAAGTTTATTTGACGCAACTGGCACAAGTTTTCTCGACGAAACTGGCACAAGTTTGTTCGCCGTAACCGGCACAAGTTTGTTCGACGCAACTGGCACAAGTTTGTTTGACGCAAATGGCACAAGTTTGTTCTACATAACTGGCACAAGTTTGTTCTATGCAACTGGCACAAGTTTGTTCTACGCAACTGGCACAAGTTTGTTCTACGCATCTGGCACAAGTTTGTTCTATGCAACTGGCACAAGTTTGTTCTACGCATCTGGCACAAGTTTGTTCTACGCATCTGGCACAAGTTTGTTCTACGCAACTGGCACAAGTTTGTTTGACGCAACTGGCACAAATTTGTTCTACCCAACTGACACAAGTTTGTTCGACGCAACTGGCACAAGTTTGTTCAATGCAACTGGCACAAGTTTGTTTGACGTAACTGGCGCAAGTTTGTTCGACGCAACTGGCACAAGTTTGTTCAACGCAACTGGCAAAAGTTTGTTCAATGCAACTGGCACAAGTTTGTTTAACGCAACTGGCACAAGTTTGTTCGACCCAACTGGCACAAGTTTGTTGGACTCAACTGGCACAAGTTTGTTTGACGCAACTGGCAAAAGTTTGTTTGACGCAACTGGCACAAGTTCGTTTGATGCAACTGGCACAAGGTTCTTCTACGCAACTGGCACAAGTTTGTTTGACGCAACTGGCACAAGTTTGTTTGACGCAACTGGCACAAGTTTGTTTGACGCAACTGGCACAAGTTTGTTTGACGCAACTGGCAAAAGTTTTTTTTTATGTAACTGGCACAAGTTTGTTAGACGCAACTGGCACAAGTTTGTTCGACGCAACTGGAGCAAGTTTTTTCGACGCAACTGGCACAAGTTTGTTCGACGCAACTGGCAAAAGTTTGTTCGATGCAACTGGCACAAGTTTGTTTAACGCAACTGGCACAAGTTTGTTTGACGCAACTGGCAGAAGTTTGTTTGACGCAACTGGCACAAGGTTCTTCTACGCAACTGGCACAAGTTTGTCCTACGCAACTGGCACAAGTTTGTTTGACGCAACTGGCACAAGTTTGTTCGACGCAACTGGCACAAGTTTGTTTGACGCAACTGGCACAAGGTTGTTCTACGCAACTGGCACAGGTTTGTTCTACGCAACTGGCAAAAGTTGGTTCGACGCAACTGGCACAAGTTTGTTCGACGCAACTGGCACGAGTTTTTTCGACTCAATTGGCACAAGTTTGTTTGACGCAACTGGAACAAGTTTGTTTGACGCAACTGGAACAAGTTTGTTTGACGCAACTGCCACAAGTTTGTTTGACGCAACTGGCACAAGTTTGTTTGCCGTAACTGGCACAAGTTTGTTCGACGCAACTGGCACAAGTTTGTTTGACGGAAATGGCACAAGTTTGTTCTACATAACTGGCACAAGTTTGTTCTATGCAACTGGCACAAGTTTGTTCTACGCAACTGGCACAAGTTTGTTCTACGCATCCGGCACAAGTTTGTTCTATGCAACTGGCACTAGTTTGTTCTACGCAACTGGCACAAGTTTGTTTGACGCAACTGGCACAAATTTGTTCTACCCAACTGACACAAGTTTGTTCGACGCAACTGGCACAAGTTTGTTCTACGCAACTGACACAATTTTGTTTGACAAAATTGGCAGAAGTTTGTTCAACGCAACTGGCACAAGATTGTTCGACGCAACTGGTGCAAGTTTTTTTGACGCAACTGGCACAAGTTTGTTCGACGCAACTGGCAAAAGTTTGTTCGATGCAACTGGCACAAGTTTGTTTAACGCAACTGGCACAAGTTTCTTTGACGCAACTGGCAGAAGTTTGTTTGACGCAACTGGCACAAGGTTCTTCTACGCATCTGGCACAAGTTTGTTTTACGCAACTGGCACAAGTTTGTTTGACGCAACTGGCACAAGTTTGTTCGACACAACTGGCACAAGTTTGTTAGACGCAACTGGCACAAGTTTGTTTGACGTAACAGGCACAAGTTTTTTCGACACAACTGGCACAAGTTTGTTAGACGCAACTGGCACAAGTTTGTTTGACGTAACAGGCACAAGTTTTTTCGACTCAATTGGTACAAGTTTGTTTGATGCAACTGGCACAAGTTTGTTTGACGCAAGAGGCACAAGTTTGTTTGACGCAACTGACACAAGTTTGTTTGACGCAACTGGCACAAGTTTTTTTTTACGCGACTGGCACAAGTTTTCTCGAAGCAACTGGCACAAAGTTGTTTGCCATATCTGGCACAAGTTTGTTCGACGCAACTGGCACAAGTTTGTTTGACGCAACTGGCACAAGTTTCTTAGACGCAACTGGCACAAGTTTGTTCAACGCAACTGGCACAAGTTTATTCGAATCAATTGGCACAGGTTTGTTTGACGCAACTGGCACAAGTTTGTTCGCCGTAACTGGCACAAGTTTGTTTGACGCAACTGGCACAAGTTTATTTGACGCAACTGGCACAAGTTTTCTCAACGGAAGTGGCACAAGTTTGTTCGCCGTAACTGGCACAAGTTTGTTTGACGCAACTGGCACAAGTTTATTTGACGCAACTGGCACAAGTTTTCTCAACGGAAGTGGCACAAGTTGGTTCGCCGTAACTGGCACAAGTTTGTTCGACGCAACTGGCACAAGTTTGTTCGACGCAACTGGCACAAGTTTGTGTGACGCAACTGGCACAAATTTCTTCGATGCAACTGGCACAAGTTTGTTCGAAGAACTGGCACAAGTTTGTTTGACGCAATTGGCACAAGTTTGTTCTAATCAACTGGAACAAGTTTGTTCTATGCAACTGGCACTAGTTTTTTTTACGCAACTGGCATAAGTTTGTTTGACGCAACTGGCACAAGTTTGTTCTACAAACTAGCACAAGTTTGTTCGACGCAACTGGCACAAGGTTGTTCTACGCAACTGGCACAAGTTTGTTCTACGCAACTGGCACAAGTTTGTTTGACGCAACTGGCACAAGTTTGTTCTACGCAATTGGCACAAGTTTGTTGGATGCCACTGACACAAGTTTGTTCGACGTAACTGGCCCAAGTTTTTTTGACGCAACTGGCACAAGTTTGTTAGACGCAACTGGCACAAGTTTGTTCGACGCAACTGGCACAAGTTTTTTCGACTCAATTGGCACAAGTTTGTTTGACGCAACTGGAACAAGTTTGTTTGACGCAACTGGAACAAGTTTGTTTGCGCAACTGGCACAAGTTTGTTTGACGCAACTGGCACAAGTTTGTTTGACGCAACTGGCACAAGTTTATTTGACGCAACTGGCACAAGTTTTCTCGTCGAAACTGGCACAAGTTTGTTGGCCGTAACTGGCACAAGTTTGTTCGACACAACTGGCACAAGTTTGTTTGACGCAAATGGCACAAGTTTGTTCTACATAACTGGCACAAGTTTGTTCTATGCAACTGGCACAAGTTTGTTCTACGCAATTGGCACAAGTTTGTTCTACGCATCTGGCACAAGTTTGTTCTATGCAACTGGCACTAGTTTGTTCTACGCAACTGGCACAAGTTTGTTCTATGCAACTGGCATAAGTTTGTTCTACACAACTGGCACAAGTTTTTTCTACGCATCTGGCACAAGTTTGTTCTATGCAACTGGCACTAGTTTGTTCTACGCAACTGGGACATGTTTGTTTGACGCAACTGGCACAAGTTTGTTCTACCCAACTGACATAAGTTTGTTCGACGCAACTGGCACAAGTTTGTTCTACGCAACTGACACAAGTTTCTTTGACACAACTGGCAGAAGTTTGTTCAACGCAACTGGCACAAGTTTGTTTGACGTAACTGGCGCAAGTTTGTTCGACGCAACTGTCACAAGTTTGTTCGACGCAACTGGCAAAAGTTTGTTCGATGCAACTGGCACAAGTTTGTTTAACGCAACTGGCACAAGTTTGTTCGACACAACTGGCACAAGTTTGTTTGACTCAACTGGCACAAGTGTGTTCGACGCAACTGGCAAAAGTTTGTTTGACGCAACTGGCACAAGTTCGTTTGACGCAACTGGCACAAGGTTCTTCTACGCAACTGGCACAAGTTTGTTTGACGCAACTAGCACAAGTTTGTTCGATGCAACTGGCACAAGTTTGTTTAACGCAACTGGCACAAGTTTGTTTGACGCAACTGGCACAAGTTTGTTTGACTCAACTGGCACAAGGTTCTTCTACGCAACTGGCACAAGTTTGTTCTACGCAACTGGCACAAGTTTGTTTGACGCAACTTTCACAAGTTTGTTCGACGCAACTGGCACAAGTTTGTTAGACGCAACTGGCACAACTTTATTCGACGTAACAGGCACAAGTTTTTTCGACTCAATTGGTACAAGTTTAATGATGCAACTGGCACAAGTTTGTTTGACGCAAGAGGCACAAGTTTGTTTGACGCAACTGGCACAAGTTTGTTTGACGCAAATGGCACAATTTTTTTTTTACGCGACTGGCACAAGTTTTCTCGAAGCAACTGGCACAAGTTTGTTTGCCATATCTGGCACAAGTTTGTTCGACGCAACTGGCACAAGTTTGTTTGACGCAACTGGCACAAGTTTGTTAGACGCAACTGGCACAAGTTTGTTCAACGCAACTGGCACAAGTTTTTTCGAATCAATTGGCACAAGTTTGTTTGACGCAACTAGCACAAGTTTGTTTGACGCAACTGGCACAAGTTTGTTTGACGCAACTGGCACAAGTTTGTTTGACGCAACTGGCACAAGTTTATTTGACGCAACTGGCACAACTTTTCTCGACGCAACTGGCACAAGTTGGTTTGCCGTAACTGGCACAAGTTTGTTTGACGTAACTGGCACAAGTTTATTTGACGCAACTGGCACAAGTTTTCTCGACGCAAGTGGCACAAGTTTGTTCGCCGTAACTGGCACAAGTTTGTTCGACGCAACTGGTACAAGTTTGTTCGACGTAACTGGCAGAAGTTTCTTCGACGCAACTGGCACAAGTTTGTTCGACGCAACTGGCACAAGTTTGTTCGCAATATCTGGCACAAGTTTGTTCTACTCAACTGGCACAAGTTTGTTCGACGCAAATGGCACAAGTTTGTTTGACGCAACTGGCACAAGTTTCTTCGACGCAACTGGCACAAGTTTCTTCGACGCAACTGGCACAAGTTTGTTCTACGCAACTGGGACAAGTTAGTTCTATGCAACTGGCACTAGTTTGTTCTATGCAACTGGCATAAGTTTGTTTGACACAACTGGTACAAGTTTGTTCTACGCAACTGGCACAAGTTTGTTCGACACAACTGGCACAAGTTTGTTCTACGCAACTCTTACTAGTTTGTTGTACACAACTGGCACAGGTTTGTTTGACACAACTGGCACAAGTTTGTTCTACGCAAATGGCAAATGTTTGTTCTATGCAACTGACACAAGTTTGTTTGACACAACTGGCAGAAGTTTGTTCAACGCAACTGGCACAAGTTTGTTTGACGTAACTGGCGCAAGTTTGTTCGACACAACTGGCACAAGTTTGTTCGACGCAACTAGCAAAAGTTTGTTCGATGCAACTGGCACAAGTTTGTTTAACGCAACTGGCACAAGTTTGTTCTACCCAACTGGCACAAGTTTTTTTACTCAACTGGCACAAGTTTGTTTGACGCAACTGGCAAAAGTTTGTTTGACGCAACTGGCACAAGTTCGTTTGACGCAATTGGCACAAGGTTCTTCTACGCAACTGGCACAAGTTTGTTTGACGCAACTGGCACAAGTTTGTTCTACGCAACTGGCACAAGTTTGTTTGACGCAACTGGCACAAGTTTGTTTGACGCAACTGGCACAAGTTTTTTTTGACGCAACTGGCACAAGTTTGTTAGACCCAACTGGCACAAGTTTGTTCGACGTAACAGGCACAAGTTTTTTCGACTCAATTGGTACAAGTTTGTTTGACGCAACTGGCACAAGTTTGTTTGACGCAAGAGGCACAAGTTTGTTTGACGCAACTGGCACAAGTTTGTTTGACGCAACTGGCACAAGTTTTTTTTTACACAACTGGCACAAGTTTTCTCAAAGCAACTGGCACAAGTTTGTTCGCCATATCTGGCACAAGTTTGTTTGACGCAACTGGCACACGTTTGTTTGACGCAACTGGCACAAGTTTGTTAGACGCAACTGGCACAAGTTTGTTCAACGCAACGGGCACAAGTTTTTTCGAATCAATTGGCACAAGTTTGTTTGATGCAACTGGCACAAGTTTGTTGACGCAACTGGCACAAGTTTGTTTGACGCAACTGGCACAAGTTTGTTTGACGCAACTGGCACAAGTTTATTTGATGCAACTGGCACAAGTTTTCTCGCCGCAAGTGGCACAAGTTTGTTCGCCGTAACTGGTACAAGTTTGTTCGACGCAACTGGCACAAGTTTGTTCGACGCAACTGGCACAAGTTTGTTTGACGCAACTGGCACAAGTTTCTTCGACGCAACTGGCACAAGTTTGTTCGACGCAACTGGCACAAGTTTGTGTGATGCAATTGGCACAAGTTTGTTCTACTCAACTGGCACAATTTGTTCTATGCAACTGGCACTAGTTTGTTTTACGCAACTGGCATAAGTTTGTTTGGCGCAACTGGCACAAGTTTTTCTACCAACTAGCAGAAGTTTGTTCGACTCAACTGGCACAAGGTTGTTCTACGCAACTGGCACAAGTTTGTTCTATGCAACTGGCACAAGTTTGTTTGACGCAACTGGCACAAGTTTGTTCGACGCAACTGGCACAAGTTTGTTGGATGCCACTGGCACAAGTTTGTTTGACGAAACTGGCACAAGTTTTTTTGACGCAACTGGCACAAGTTTGTTAGACACAACTGGCACAAGTTTGTTCGACACAACTGGCACAAGTTTTTTCGACTCAAGTGGCACAAGTTTGTTTGACGCAACTAGAACAAGTTTGTTTGACGCAACTGGCACAAGTTTGTTTGACGCAACTGGCACAAGTTTGTTTGCCGCAACTGGCACAAGTTTATTTGACGCAACTGGCACAAGTTTTCTCGACGAAACTGGCGCAAGTTTCTTCGCCGTAACTGACACAAGTTTGTTCGACGCAACTGGCACAAGTTTGTTCGACGCAACTGGCAAAAGTTTGTTCTACATAACTGGTACAAGTTTGTTCTACGCAACTGGCACAAGTTTGTTTGACACAACTGGCACAAGTTTGTTCTATGCAACTCTTACTAGTTTGTTGTACACAACTGGCACAGGTTTGTTTGACACAACTGGCACAAGTTTGTTCTACGCAACTCTTAATAGTTTGTTGTACACAACTGGCACAGGTTTGTTTGACACAACTGGCACAAGTTTGTTCTACGCAAATGGCAAATGTTTGTTCTACGCATGTGGCACAAGTTTGTTCTATGCAACTGGCACTAGTGTGTTCTACGCAACTGGCACAAATTTGTTTGACACAACTGGCACATGTTTGTTCTACCCAACTGGCACAAGTTTGTTCGACGCAACTGGCACAAGTTTGTTTGATGCAACTGGCACAAGTTTGTTTGACACAACTAGCACAAGTTTGTTCTAAGCAACTGGCACAAGATTGTTCGACGGAACTGGCACAAGTTTGTTCAACGCAACTGGAACAAGTTTGTTTGACGCAACTGGCACAAGTTTGTTCAACGCAACTGGAACAAGTTTGTTTAACGTAACTGGCATAAGTTTGTTCGAACCAACTGGCACAAGTTTGTTTGACACAACTGGCACAAGTTTGTTCAATGCAACTGGAACAAGTTTGTTTAACGTAACTGGCACAAGTTTGTTCGAACCAACTGGCACAAGTTTGTTTGACACAACTGGCACAAGTTTGTTTGACGCAACTGGCACAAGGTTGTTCTACGCAACATGTACAATCTTGTTCTACGCAACTGGCACAAGTTTGTTTGATGCAACTGGCACAAGTTTGTTCTATGCAACTGGCACTAGTGTGTTCGATGCAACTGGCACAAGTTTGTTCGACGCAACTGGCACAAGTTTGTTTGACGCAACTGGCACAAGTTTCTTAGACGCAACTGGCACAAGTTTGTTCAACACAACTGGCACAAGTTTTTTTTAATCAATTGGCACAAGTTTGTTTGACGCAACTGGCACAAGTTTGTTTGACGCAACTGGCACAAGTTTGTCTGACGCAAGAGGCACAAGTTTGTTTGACGCAACTGGCACAAGTTTATTTGACGCAACTGGCACAACTTTTCTCGACGCAACTGGCACAAGTTTGTTCGCCGTAACTGGCACAAGTTTGTTTGACGCAACTGGCACAAGTTTATTTGACGCAACTGGCACAAGTTTTCTCGACGCAAGTGGCACAAGTTGGTTCGCCGTAACTGGCACAAGTTTGTTCGACGCAACTGGCACAAGTTTGTTCGATGCAACTGGCACAAGTTTGTGTGACGCAACTGGCACAAATTTCTTCGATGCAACTGGCACAAGTTTGTTCGAAGAACTGGCACAAGTTTGTTTGACGCAATTGGCACAAGTTTGTTCTACTCAACTGGAACAAGTTTTTTCTATGCAACTGGCACTAGTTTGTTTTACGCAACTGGCATAAGTTTGTTTGATGCAACTGGCACAAGTTTGTTCTACAAACTAGCACAAGTTCGACGCAACTGGCACAAGGTTGTTCTACGCAACTGGCACAAGTTTGTTCTACGCAACTGGCACAAGTTTGTTTGACGCAACTGGCACAAGTTTGTTCTAAGCAAATGGCACAAGTTTGTTGGATGCCACTGACACAAGTTTGTTCGACGAAACTGGCAAAAGTTTTTTTGACGAAACTGGCACAAGTTTGTTAGACGCAACTGGCACAAGTTTGTTCGACGCAACTGGCACAAGTTTGTTTGACGCAACTGGCACAAGTTCGTTTGAGGCAACTGGCACAAGGTTCTTGTACGCAAGTGGCACAAGTTTGTTTGACGCAACTGGCACAAGTTTGTTCTACGCAACTGGCACAAGTTTGTTTGACGCAACTGGCACAATTTTGGATGACGCAACTGGCACAAGTTTGTTAGACGTAACTGGCACAAGTTTGTTCGACATAACAGACACAAGTTTTTTCGACTCAATTGGTACAAGTTTGTTTGACGCAACTGGCACAAGTTTGTTTGAGGCAAGAGGCACAAGTTTGTTTGACGCAACTGGCACAAGTTTGTTTGACGCAACTGGCACAAGTTTGTTTGACGCAACTGGCACAAGTTTGTTCGATGCAACTGGCACAAGTTTGTGTGACGCAACTGGCACAAATTTCTTCGATGCAACTGGCACAAGTTTGTTCGACGAACTGGCACAAGTTTGTTTGACGCAATTGGCACAAGTTTGTTCTACTCAACTGGAACAAGTTTGTTCTATGCAACTGGCACTAGTTTGTTTTACGCAACTGGCATAAGTTTGTTTGATGCAACTGGCACAAGTTTGTTCTACAAACTAGCACAAGTTTGTTCGACGCAACTGGCACAAGGTTGTTCTACGCAACTGGCACAGGTTTGTTCTACGCAACTGGCAAAAGTTGGTTAGACGCAACTGGCACAAGTTTGTTCGACGCAACTGGCACGAGGTTTTTCGACTCAATTGGCACAAGTTTGTTTGACGCAACTGGAACAAGTTTGTTTGACGCAACTGGAACAAGTTTGTTTGACGCAACTGGCACAAGTTTGTTTGACGCAACTGGCACAAGTTTGTTTGCCGTAACTGGCACAAGTTTGTTCGACGCAACTGGCACAAGTTTGTTTGACGGAAATGGCACAAGTTTGTTCTACATAACTGGCACAAGTTTGTTCTATGCAACTGGCACAAGTTTGTTCTACGCAACTGGCACAAGTTTGTTCTACGCATCCGGCACAAGTTTGTTCTATGCAACTGGCACTAGTTTGTTCTACGCAACTGGCACAAGTTTGTTTGACGCAACTGGCACACATTTGTTCTACCCAACTGACACAAGTTTGTTCGACGCAACTGGCACAAGTTTGTTCTACGCAACTGACACAAGTTTGTTTGACAAAATTGGCAGAAATTTGTTCAACGCAACTGGCACAAGATTGTTCGACGCAACTGGTGCAAGTTTTTTTGACGCAACTGGCACAAGTTTGTTCGACGCAACTGGCAAAAGTTTGTTCGATGCAACTGGCACAAGTTTGTTTAACGCAACTGGCACAAGTTTCTTTGACGCAACTGGCAGAAGTTTGTTTGACGCAACTGGCACAAGGTTCTTCTACGCAACTGGCACAAGTTTGTTTTACGCAACTGGCACAAGTTTGTTCGATGCAACTGGCACAAGTTTGTTCGACACAACTGGCACAAGTTTGTTAGACGCAACTGGCACAAGTTTGTTTGACGTAACAGGCACAAGTTTTTTCGACTCAATTGGTACAAGTTTGTTTGATGCAACTGGCACAAGTTTGTTTGACGCAAGAGGCACAAGTTTGTTTGACGCAACTGACACAAGTTTGTTTGACGCAACTGGCACAAGTTTTTTTTTACGCGACTGGCACAAGTTTTCTCGAAGCAACTGGCACAAGTTTGTTTGCCATATCTGGCACAAGTTTGTTCGACTCAACTGGCACAAGTTTGTTTGACGCAACTGGCACAAGTTTGTTAGACGCAACTGGCACAAGTTTGTTCAACGCAACTGGCACAAGTTTATTCGAATCAATTGGCACAGGTTTGTTTGACGCAACTGGCACAAGTTTGTTCGCCGTAACTGGCACAAGTTTGTTTGACGCAACTGGCACAAGTTTATTTGACGCAACTGGCACAAGTTTTCTCAACGGAAGTGGCACAAGTTTGTTCGCCGTAACTGGCACAAGTTTGTTTGACGCAACTGGCACAAGTTTATTTGACGCAACTGGCACAAGTTTTCTCAACGGAAGTGGCACAAGTTGGTTCGCCGTAACTGGCACAAGTTTGTTCGACGCAACTGGCACAAGTTTGTTCGACGCAACTGGCACAAGTTTGTGTGACGCAACTGGCACAAATTTCTTTGATGCAACTGGCACAAGTTTGTTCGAAGAACTGGCACAAGTTTGTTTGACGCAATTGGCACAAGTTTGTTCTAATCAACTGGAACAAGTTTGTTCTATGCAACTGGCACTAGTTTTTTTTACGCAACTGGCATAAGTTTGTTTGACGCAACTGGAACAAGTTTGTTCTACAAACTAGCACAAGTTTGTTCGACGCAACTGGCACAAGGTTGTTCTACGCAACTGGCACAAGTTTGTTCTACGCAACTGGCACAAGTTTGTTTGACGCAACTGGCACAAGTTTGTTCTACGCAATTGGCACAAGTTTGTTGGATGCCACTGACACAAGTTTGTTCGACGTAACTGGCCCAAGTTTTTTTGACGCAACTGGCACAAGTTTGTTAGACGCAACTGGCACAAGTTTGTTCGACGCAACTGGCACAAGTTTTTTCGACTCAATTGGCACAAGTTTGTTTGACGCAACTGGAACAAGTTTGTTTGACGCAACTGGAACAAGTTTGTTTGCGCAACTGGCACAAGTTTGTTTGACGCAACTGGCACAAGTTTGTTTGACGCAACTGGCACAAGTTTATTTGACGCAACTGGCACAAGTTTTCTCGTCGAAACTGGCACATGTTTGTTGGCCGTAACTGGCACAAGTTTGTTCGACACAACTGGCAAAAGTTTGTTTGACGCAAATGGCACAAGTTTGTTCTACATAACTGGCACAAGTTTGTTCTATGCAACTGGCACAAGTTTGTTCTACGCAATTGGCACAAGTTTGTTCTACGCATCTGGCACAAGTTTGTTCTATGCAACTGGCACTAGTTTGTTCTACGCAACTGGCACAAGTTTGTTCTATGCAACTGGCACAAGTTTGTTCTACACAACTGGCACAAGTTTGTTCTACGCATCTGGCACAAGTTTGTTCTATGCAACTGGCACTAGTTTGTTCTACGCAACTGGGACATGTTTGTTTGACGCAACTGGCACAAGTTTGTTCTACCCAACTGACATAAGTTTGTTCGACGCAACTGGCACAAGTTTGTTCTACGCAACTGACACAAGTTTCTTTGACACAACTGGCAGAAGTTTGTTCAACGCAACTGGCACAAGTTTGTTTGACGTAACTGGCGCAAGTTTGTTCGACGCAACTGTCACAAGTTTGTTCGACGCAACTGGCAAAAGTTTGTTCGATGCAACTGGCACAAGTTTGTTTAACGCAACTGGCACAAGTTTGTTCGACACAACTGGCACAAGTTTGTTTGACTAAACTGGCACAAGTGTGTTCGACGCAACTGGCAAAAGTTTGTTTGACGCAACTGGCACAAGTTCGTTTGACGCAACTGGCACAAGGTTCTTCTACGCAACTGGCACAAGTTTGTTTGACGCAACTAGCACAAGTTTGTTCGATGCAACTGGCACAAGTTTGTTTAACGCAACTGGCACAAGTTTGTTTGACGCAACTGGCACAAGTTTGTTTGACTCAACTGGCACAAGGTTCTTCTACGCAACTGGCACAAGTTTGTTCTACGCAACTGGCACAAGTTTGTTTGACGCAACTTTCACAAGTTTGTTCGACGCAACTGGCACAAGTTTGTTAGACGCAACTGGCACAACTTTATTCGACGTAACAGGCACAAGTTTTTTCGACTCAATTGGTACAAGTTTAATGATGCAACTGGCACAAGTTTGTTTGACGCAAGAGGCACAAGTTTGTTTGACGCAACTGGCACAAGTTTGTTTGACGCAAATGGCACAATTTTTTTTTTACGCGACTGGCACAAGTTTTCTCGAAGCAACTGGCACAAGTTTGTTTGCCATATCTGGCACAAGTTTGTTCGACGCAACTGGCACAAGTTTGTTTGACGCAACTGGCACAAGTTTGTTAGACGCAACTGGCACAAGTTTGTTCAACGCAACTGGCACAAGTTTTTTCGAATCAATTGGCACAAGTTTGTTTGACGCAACTAGCACAAGTTTGTTTGACGCAACTGGCACAAGTTTGTTTGACGCAACTGGCACAAGTTTGTTTGACGCAACTGGCACAAGTTTATTTGACGCAACTGGCACAACTTTTCTCGACGCAACTGGCACAAGTTGGTTTGCCGTAACTGGCACAAGTTTGTTTGACGTAACTGGCACAAGTTTATTTGACGCAACTGGCACAAGTTTTCTCGACGCAAGTGGCACAAGTTTGTTCGCCGTAACTGGCACAAGTTTGTTCGACGCAACTGGTACAAGTTTGTTCGACGTAACTGGCACAAGTTTGTTTGACGCAACTGGCACAAGTTTCTTCGACGCAACTGGCACAAGTTTGTTCGACGCAACTGGCACAAGTTTGTTCGCAATATCTGGCACAAGTTTGTTCAACTCAACTGGCACAAGTTTGTTCGACGCAAATGGCACAAGTTTGTTTGATGCAACTGGCACAAGTTTCTTCGACGCAACTGGCACAAGTTTCTTCGACGCAACTGGCACAAGTTTGTTTGACGCAACTGGCACAAGTTTGTTCTACGCAACTGGGACAAGTTAGTTCTATGCAACTGGCACTAGTTTGTTCTATGCAACTGGCATAAGTTTGTTTGACACAACTGGTACAAGTTTGTTCTACGCAACTGGCACAAGTTTGTTCGACACAACTGGCACAAGTTTGTTCTACGCAACTCTTACTAGTTTGTTGTACACAACTGGCACAGGTTTGTTTGACACAACTGGCACAAGTTTGTTCTACGCAAATGGCAAATGTTTGTTCTATGCAACTGACACAAGTTTGTTTGAGACAACTGGCAGAAGTTTGTTCAACGCAACTGGCACAAGTTTGTTTGACGTAACTGGCGCAAGTTTGTTCGACACAACTGGCACAAGTTTGTTCGACGCAACTAGCAAAAGTTTGTTCGATGCAACTGGCACAAGTTTGTTTAACGCAACTGGCACAAGTTTGTTCTACCCAACTGGCACAAGTTTTTTTACTCAACTGGCACAAGTTTGTTTGATGCAACTGGCAAAAGTTTGTTTGACGCAACTGGCACAAGTTCGTTTGACGCAATTGGCACAAGGTTCTTCTACGCAACTGGCACAAGTTTGTTTGACGCAACTGGCACAAGTTTGTTCTACGCAACTGGCACAAGTTTGTTTGACGCAACTGGCACAAGTTTGTTTGACGCAACTGGCACAAGTTTTTTTTGACGCAACTGGCACAAGTTTGTTAGACCCAACTGGCACAAGTTTGTTCGACGTAACAGGCACAAGTTTTTTCGACTCAATTGGTACAAGTTTGTTTGACGCAACTGGCAGAAGTTTGTTTGATGCAAGAGGCACAAGTTTGTTTGACGCAACTGGCACAAGTTTGTTTGACGCAACTGGCACAAGTTTTTTTTTTACACAACTGGCACAAGTTTTCTCAAAGCAACTGGCACAAGTTTGTTCGCCATATCTGGCACAAGTTTGTTTGACGCAACTGGCACACGTTTGTTTGACGCAACTGGCACAAGTTTGTTAGACGCAACTGGCACAAGTTTGTTCAACGCAACGGGCACAAGTTTTTTCGAATCAATTGGCACAAGTTTGTTTGATGCAACTGGCACAAGTTTGTTGACGCAACTGGCACAAGTTTGTTTGACGCAACTGGCACAAGTTTGTTTGACGCAACCGGCACAAGTTTATTTGATGCAACTGGCACAAGTTTTCTCGCCGCAAGTGGCACAAGTTTGTTCGCCGTAACTGGCACAAGTTTGTTCGACGCAACTGGCACAAGTTTGTTCGACGCAACTGGCACAAGTTTGTTTGACGCAACTGGCACAAGTTTCTTCGACGCAACTGGCACAAGTTTGTTCGACGCAACTGGCACAAGTTTGTGTGATGCAATTGGCACAAGTTTGTTCTACTCAACTGGCACAATTTGTTCTATGCAACTGGCACTAGTTTGTTTTACGCAACTGGCATAAGTTTGTTTGGCGCAACTGGCACAAGTTTGTTCTACCAACTAGCAGAAGTTTGTTCGACTCAACTGGCACAAGGTTGTTCTACGCAACTGGCACAAGTTTGTTCTATGCAACTGGCACAAGTTTGTTTGACGCAACTGGCACAAGTTTGTTCGACGCAACTGGCACAAGTTTGTTGGATGCCACTGGCACAAGTTTGTTTGACGAAACTGGCACAAGTTTTTTTGACGCAACTGGCACAAGTTTGTTAGACACAACTGGCACAAGTTTGTTCGACGCAACTGGCACAAGTTTTTTCGACTCAAGTGGCACAAGTTTGTTTGACGCAACTAGAACAAGTTTGTTTGACGCAACTGGCACAAGTTTGTTTGACGCAACTGGCACAAGTTTGTTTGCCGCAACTGGCACAAGTTTATTTGACGCAACTGGCACAAGTTTTCTCGACGAAACTGGCGCAAGTTTCTTCGCCGTAACTGACACAAGTTTGTTCAACGCAACTGGCACAAGTTTGTTCGACGCAACTGGCAAAAGTTTGTTCTACATAACTGGTACAAGTTTGTTCTACGCAACTGGCACAAGTTTGTTTGACACAACTGGCACAAGTTTGTTCTATGCAACTCTTACTAGTTTGTTGTACACAACTGGCACAGGTTTGTTTGACACAACTGGCACAAGTTTGTTCTACGCAAATGGCAAATGTTTGTTCTACGCATGTGGCACAAGTTTGTTCTATGCAACTGGCACTAGTGTGTTCTACGCAACTGGCACAAATTTGTTTGACACAACTGGCACATGTTTGTTCTACCCAACTGGCACAAGTTTGTTCGACGCAACTGGCACAAGTTTGTTTGATGCAACTGGCACAAGTTTGTTTGACACAACTATCACAAGTTTGTTCTAAGCAACTGGCACAAGATTGTTCGACGGAACTGGCACAAGTTTGTTCAACGCAACTGGAACAAGTTTGTTTGACGCAACTGGCACAAGTTTGTTCAACGCAACTGGAACAAGTTTGTTTAACGTAACTGGCATAAGTTTGTTCGAACCAACTGGCACAAGTTTGTTTGACACAACTGGCACAAGTTTGTTCAATGCAACTGGAACAAGTTTGTTTAACGTAACTGGCACAAGTTTGTTCGAACCAACTGGCACAAGTTTGTTTGACACAACTGGCACAAGTTTGTTTGACGCAACTGGCACAAGGTTGTTCTACGCAACATGTACAATCTTGTTCTACGCAACTGGCACAAGTTTGTTTGATGCAACTGGCACAAGTTTGTTCTATGCAACTGGCACTAGTGTGTTCGATGCAACTGGCACAAGTTTGTTCGACGCAACTGGCACAAGATTGTTTGACGCAACTGGCACAAGTTTCTTAGACGCAACTGGCACAAGTTTGTTCAACACAACTGGCACAAGTTTTTTTTAATCAATTGGCACAAGTTTGTTTGACGCAACTGGCACAAGTTTGTTTGACGCAACTGGCACAAGTTTGTCTGACGCAAGAGGCACAAGTTTGTTTGACGCAACTGGCACAAGTTTATTTGACGCAACTGGCACAACTTTTCTCGACGCAACTGGCACAAGTTTGTTCGCCGTAACTGGCACAAGTTTGTTTGACGCAACTGGCACAAGTTTATTTGACGCAACTGGCACAAGTTTTCTCGACGCAAGTGGCACAAGTTGGTTCGCCGTAACTGGCACAAGTTTGTTCGACGCAACTGGCACAAGTTTGTTCGATGCAACTGGCACAAGTTTGTGTGACGCAACTGGCACAAATTTCTTCGATGCAACTGGCACAAGTTTGTTCGAAGAACTGGCACAAGTTTGTTTGACGCAATTGGCACAAGTTTGTTCTACTCAACTGGAACAAGTTTTTTCTATGCAACTGGCACTAGTTTGTTTTACGCAACTGGCATAAGTTTGTTTGATGCAACTGGCACAAGTTTGTTCTACAAACTAGCACAAGTTCTACGCAACTGGCACAAGGTTGTTCTACGCAACTGGCACAAGTTTGTTCTACGCAACTGGCACAAGTTTGTTTGACGCAACTGGCACAAGTTTGTTCTACGCAACTGGCACAAGTTTGTTGGATGCCACTGACACAAGTTTGTTCGACGAAACTGGCCCAAGTTTTTTTGACGAAACTGGCACAAGTTTGTTAGACGCAACTGGCACAAGTTTGTTCGACGCAACTGGCACAAGTTTGTTTGACGCAACTGGCACAAGTTCGTTTGAGGCAACTGGCACAAGGTTCTTGTACGCAAGTGGCACAAGTTTGTTTGACGCAACTGGCACAAGTTTGTTCTACGCAACTGGCACAAGTTTGTTTGACGCAACTGGCACAATTTTGGTTGACGCAACTGGCACAAGTTTGTTAGACGTAACTGGCACAAGTTTGTTCGACATAACAGACACAAGTTTTTTCGACTCAATTGGTACAAGTTTGTTTGACGCAACTGGCACAAGTTTGTTTGAGGCAAGAGGCACAAGTTTGTTTGACGCAACTGGCTCAAGTTTGTTTGACGCAACTGGCACAAGTTTTTTTTTACGCAACTGGCACAAGTTTGTTTGACGCAAGAGGCACAAGTTTGTTTGACGCAACTGGCAAAAGTTTGTTCAACGCAACTGGCACAAGTTTGTTCAACGCAAATGGCACAAGTTTGTTTGACGCAACTGTCACAAGTTTCTTCGACGCAACTGGCACAAGTCTCTTCGACGCAACTGGCACAAGTTTGTTTGACGCAACTGGCACAAGTTTCTTTGACGCAACTGGCACAAGTTTGTTCTATGCAACTGGCACTAGTTTGTTCTATGCAACTGATATAAGTTTGTTTGACGCAACTGGTACAAGTTTATTCTACGCAACTGGCACAAGTTTGTTCGACACAACTGGCACAAGTTTTTTCTACGCAACTCTTACTAGTTTGTTGTACACAACTGGCACAGGTTTGTTTGACACAACTGGCACAAGTTTGTTCTACGCAACTCTTACTAGTTTGTTGTACACAACTGGCACAGGTTTGTTTGACACAACTGGCACAAGTTTATTCTACGCAAAAGGCAAATGTTTGTTCTACGCATGTGGCACAAGTTTGTTCTATGCAACTGGCACTAGTGTGTTCTACGCAACTGGCACAAATTTGTTTGACACAACTGGCACATGTTTGTTCTACCCAACTGGCACAAGTTTGTTCGACGCAACTGGCACAAGTTTGTTTGATGCAACTGGCACAAGTTTGTTTGACACAACTGGCACAAGTTTGTTCTAAGCAACTGGCACAACTTTGTTCGACGGAACTGGCGCAAGTTTGTTCGACGCAACTGGCACAAGTTTGTTTGACGCAACTGGCACAAGTTTGTTCAACGCAACTGGAACAAGTTTGTTTAACGTAACTGACACAAGTTTGTTCGAACCAACTGGCACAAGTTTGTTTGACACAACTGGCACAAGTTTGTTCAACGCAACTGGAACAAGTTTGTTTAACGTAACTGGCACAAGTTTGTTCGAACCAACTGGCACAAGTTTGTTTGACACAACTGGCACAAGTTTGTTTGACGCAACTGGCACAAGGTTGTTCTACGCAACATGTACAAGCTTGTTCTACGCAACTGGCACAAGTTTGTTTGACGCAACTGGCACAAGTTTGTTCTATGCAACTGGCACTAGTGTGTTCGATGCAACTGGCACAAGTTTGTTCGACGCAACTGGCACAAGTTTGTTTGACGCAACTGGCACAAGTTTCTTAGACGCAACTGGCACAAGTTTGTTCAACGCAACTGGCACAAGTTTTTTTTAATCAATTGGCACATGTTTGTTTGACGCAACTGGCACAAGTTTGTTTGACGCAACTGGCACAAGTTTGTCTGACGCAAGAGGCACAAGTTTGTTTGACGCAACTGGCACAAGTTTATTTGACGCAACTGGCACAACTTTTCTCGACGGAACTGGCACAAGTTTGTGCGCCGTAACTGGCACAAGTTTGTTTGATGCAACTGGCACAAGTTTATTTGACGCAACTGGCACAAGTTTTCTCGACACAAGTGGCACAAGTTGGTTCGCCGTAACTGGCACAAGTTTGTTCGACACAACTGGCACAAGTTTGTTCGATGCAACTGGCACAAGTTTGTGTGACGCAACTGGCACAAATTTCTTCGATGCAACTGGCACAAGTTTGTTCGACGAACTGGCACAAGTTTGTTTGACGCAATTGGCACAAGTTTGTTCTACTCAACTGGAACAAGTTTGTTCTATGCAACTGGCACTAGTTTGTTTTACGCAACTGGCATAAGTTTGTTTGATGCAACTGGCACAAGTTTGTTTTACAAACTAGCACAAGTTTGTTCGACGCAACTGGCACAAGGTTGTTCTACGCAACTGGCACAGGTTTGTTCTACGCAACTGGCAAAAGTTGGTTAGACGCAACTGTCACAAGTTTGTTCGACGCAACTGGCACGAGGTTTTTCGACTCAATTGGCACAAGTTTGTTTGACGCAACTGGAACAAGTTTGTTTGACGCAACTGGAACAAGTTTGTTTGACGCAACTGGCACAAGTTTGTTTGACGCAACTGGCACAAGTTTGTTTGCCGTAACTGGCACAAGTTTGTTCGACGCAACTGGCACAAGTTTGTTTGACGGAAATGGCACAAGTTTGTTCTACATAACTGGCACAAGTTTGTTCTATGCAACTGGCACAGGTTTGTTCTACGCAACTGGCACAAGTTTGTTCTACGCATCCGGCACAAGTTTGTTCTATGCAACTGGCACTAGTTTGTTCTACGCAACTGGCACAAGTTTGTTTGACGCAACTGGCACAAATTTGTTCTACCCAACTGACACAAGTTTGTTCGACGCAACTGGCACAAGTTTGTTCTACGCAACTGACACAAGTTTGTTTGACAAAATTGGCAGAAGTTTGTTCAACGCAACTGGCACAAGATTGTTCGACGCAACTGGTGCAAGTTTTTTTGACGCAACTGGCACAAGTTTGTTCGACGCAACTGGCAAAAGTTTGTTCGATGCAACTGGCACAAGTTTGTTTAACGCAACTGGCACAAGTTTCTTTGACGCAACTGGCAGAAGTTTGTTTGACGCAACTGGCACAAGGTTCTTCTACGCAACTGGCACAAGTTTGTTTTACGCAACTGGCACAAGTTTGTTTGATGCAACTGGCACAAGTTTGTTCGACACAACTGGCACAAGTTTGTTAGACGCAACTGGCACAAGTTTGTTTGACGTAACAGGCACAAGTTTTTTCGACTCAATTGGTACAAGTTTGTTTGATGCAACTGGCACAAGTTTGTTTGACGCAAGAGGCACAAGTTTGTTTGACGCAACTGACACAAGTTTGTTTGACGCAACTGGCACAAGTTTTTTTTTACGCGACTGGCACAAGTTTTCTCGAAGCAACTGGCACAAGTTTGTTTGCCATATCTGGCACAAGTTTGTTCGACTCAACTGGCACAAGTTTGTTTGACGCAACTGGCACAAGTTTGTTAGACGCAACTGGCACAAGTTTGTTCAACGCAACTGGCACAAGTTTATTCGAATCAATTGGCACAGGTTTGTTTGACGCAACTGGCACAAGTTTGTTCGCCGTAACTGGCACAAGTTTGTTTGACGCAACTGGCACAAGTTTATTTGACGCAACTGGCACAAGTTTTCTCAACGGAAGTGGCACAAGTTTGTTCGCCGTAACTGGCACAAGTTTGTTTGACGCAACTGGCACAAGTTTATTTGACGCAACTGGCACAAGTTTTCTCAACGGAAGTGGCACAAGTTGGTTCGCCGTAACTGGCACAAGTTTGTTCGACGCAACTGGCACAAGTTTGTTCGACGCAACTGGCACAAGTTTGTGTGACGCAACTGGCACAAATTTCTTTGATGCAACTGGCACAAGTTTGTTCGAAGAACTGGCACAAGTTTGTTTGACGCAATTGGCACAAGTTTGTTCTAATCAACTGGAACAAGTTTGTTCTATGCAACTGGCACTAGTTTTTTTTACGCAACTGGCATAAGTTTGTTTGACGCAACTGGAACAAGTTTGTTCTACAAACTAGCACAAGTTTGTTCGACGCAACTGGCACAAGGTTGTTCTACGCAACTGGCACAAGTTTGTTCTACGCAACTGGCACAAGTTTGTTTGACGCAACTGGCACAAGTTTGTTCTACGCAATTGGCACAAGTTTGTTGGATGCCACTGACACAAGTTTGTTCGACGTAACTGGCCCAAGTTTTTTTGACGCAACTGGCACAAGTTTGTTAGACGCAACTGGCACAAGTTTGTTCGACGCAACTGGCACAAGTTTTTTCGACTCAATTGGCACAAGTTTGTTTGACGCAACTGGAACAAGTTTGTTTGACGCAACTGGAACAAGTTTGTTTGCGCAACTGGCACAAGTTTGTTTGACGCAACTGGCACAAGTTTGTTTGACGCAACTGGCACAAGTTTATTTGACGCAACTGGCACAAGTTTTCTCGTCGAAACTGGCACATGTTTGTTGGCCGTAACTGGCACAAGTTTGTTCGACACAACTGGCACAAGTTTGTTTGACGCAAATGGCACAAGTTTGTTCTACATAACTGGCACAAGTTTGTTCTATGCAACTGGCACAAGTTTGTTCTACGCAATTGGCACAAGTTTTTTCTACGCATCTGGCACAAGTTTGTTCTATGCAACTGGCACTAGTTTGTTCTACGCAACTGGCACAAGTTTGTTCTATGCAACTGGCACAAGTTTGTTCTACACAACTGGCACAAGTTTGTTCTACGCATCTGGCACAAGTTTGTTCTATGCAACTGGCACTAGTTTGTTCTACGCAACTGGGACATGTTTGTTTGACGCAACTGGCACAAGTTTGTTCTACCCAACTGACATAAGTTTGTTCGACGCAACTGGCACAAGTTTGTTCTACGCAACTGACACAAGTTTCTTTGACACAACTGGCAGAAGTTTGTTCAACGCAACTGGCACAAGTTTGTTTGACGTAACTGGCGCAAGTTTGTTCGACGCAACTGTCACAAGTTTGTTCGACGCAACTGGCAAAAGTTTGTTCGATGCAACTGGCACAAGTTTGTTTAACGCAACTGGCACAAGTTTGTTCGACACAACTGGCACACGTTTGTTTGACTAAACTGGCACAAGTGTGTTCGACGCAACTGGCAAAAGTTTGTTTGACGCAACTGGCACAAGTTCGTTTGACGCAACTGGCACAAGGTTCTTCTACGCAACTGGCACAAGTTTGTTTGACTCAACTGGCACAAGGTTCTTCTACGCAACTGGCACAAGTTTGTTCTACGCAACTGGCACAAGTTTGTTTGATGCAACTTTCACAAGTTTGTTCGACGCAACTGGCACAAGTTTGTTAGACGCAACTGGCACAACTTTATTCGACGTAACAGGCACAAGTTTTTTCGACTCAATTGGTACAAGTTTAATGATGCAACTAGCACAAGTTTGTTTGACGCAAGAGGCACAAGTTTGTTTGACGCAACTGGCACAAGTTTGTTTGACGCAAATGGCACAATTTTTTTTTTACGCGACTGGCACAAGTTTTCTCGAAGCAACTGGCACAAGTTTGTTTGCCATATCTGGCACAAGTTTGTTCGACGCAACTGGCACAAGTTTGTTTGACGCAACTGGCACAAGTTTGTTAGACGCAACTGGCACAAGTTTGTTCAACGCAACTGGCACAAGTTTTTTCGAATCAATTGGCACAAGTTTGTTTGACGCAACTAGCACAAGTTTGTTTGACGCAACTGGCACAAGTTTGTTTGACGCAACTGGCACAAGTTTGTTTGACGCAACTGGCACAAGTTTATTTGACGCAACTGGCACAACTTTTCTCGACGCAACTGGCACAAGTTGGTTTGCCGTAACTGGCACAAGTTTGTTTGACGTAACTGGCACAAGTTTATTTGACGCAACTGGCACAAGTTTTCTCGACGCAAGTGGCACAAGTTTGTTCGCCGTAACTGGCACAAGTTTGTTCGACGCAACTGGTACAAGTTTGTTCGATGTAACTGGCACAAGTTTGTTTGACGCAACTGGCACAAGTTTCTTCGACGCAACTGGCACAAGTTTGTTCGACGCAACTGGCACAAGTTTGTTCGCAATATCTGGCACAAGTTTGTTCAACTCAACTGGCACAAGTTTGTTCGACGCAAATGGCACAAGTTTGTTTGATGCAACTGGCACAAGTTTCTTCGACGCAACTGGCACAAGTT